>SJYV01019187.1:337780-368370 GCA_006410875.1 Neotragus pygmaeus
CCCCCCACCCACCCATGTCCCTCAGGAGAGTGGACACCTGGGCGGTCAGCGGAGAGGCAGCCACGTCTGGGCCTGGGGCCAGCCAGCCTCAGGACTTATCCACCCTCAACTCCCCTGAGCTCCTAAGGAACTGCCTCTTAGTCATGCCTGGAATGTGGATGAAATGCAGACGCCCATTTAAATTCAAATTTCAGGTAAACAATTTGTAATATAAGTATATCCCAAGTAGTGTGTGGGAGACACACCCATAAAAATTTGCATCCTAAACTTCAAATGGAACTGGATATCCTGTATTTTCATTTGCCAAATCTGGCAACACCCACTCTGGGGGTGGGGGAATGGCTCTGAGGTCAGCTCTGTCACTGACACAGTCCATCCTGGCCCTCTCTAGCTACAAAGAAGGTATGAACTCAACCACTCTGGGCTGGTGGGGAGGGATTCGAAGAGGAGCGGCCAGCTTAGCAGCTCACGGGTGTGAGCACGGCTGCAGGGCTGCCCAGCCCACAGAGCAGGATCCCTGGGAGAACCTTTGGGTTCAGGCCGGTTGTTATCCCCATTTTACAGTCCAGGAAACTGAGGCACGGAGGGGGGAAATGATTTGGCCCGCCTGCATCTGAGTAGTGGCAGTGGTAGGGAAGAGAGGATGATGATGCTGCTAATCACAGGGAGCCCTGCACGGCACCCGCATACGTGCCTTGTGCTCAGTCATGCCTGACTCTGTGCGGCCCCGTGGACTGCAGCCCGCCAGGCCTCTCTGTCCATGGGATCCTCCAAGCAAGAATACTGGAGTGTGTTGTTATTTCCTTCTCCAGGGCATCTTCTTGACCCAGGGATTGAACCTGGGTCTTTAAGGTCTTCCTGCATCGGCAGGAGGGTTCTTCAACCACCAGTGCCACCTGCATAATCTCATCGAATCTCTCCAGCAGCCCAGGAGATGGGTGGTGATTTCCCCCTTTCGGGTGCACAGGGAGGTAAGGTGACTTGCTCAAGGTCACACAGTAAGTGGCAAAACCAAGGTCCTAGCCAAGGCCTGGCTCCTGAGACTGTGGTTCTGCTCCAGACAGGGCCCATGGCTGCAGGAACTCGGTATCCAGGGTGGAGGAGCTGGTATTAACAGCACTGTCTCCACCTGCGCACTCTGACATTCGAGGCTGAATCATTCTATGCTATGTAGGCTACATAGCAGCATCTCTGGCCTCCATCGCTAGATACCCACCCCTGCACTCCCCAGGATGCGGTGGCTAAAAATGTCTCCAGACGTGACCACACGTCCCCCAGGAGCGGAATCATGCCCAGGTGAGAACCTTGGGGTCATCTGAGCCCCAGGTCCCCAGGGGGCTGGCATCTCAGGGGCACCGGGTGGGAGGCGGGCACTCACGCTCTGCATCTTGGCCTCTGTGTCCACGATGTTCCTCTCCACCTGGTCAGCATTCTTCTGCAGTTGCTCGATGAGCTCCGACAGCTCCTTGTTGGAGACGCTGCAGGCGGAGAGAGGGGAGGTGAGCAGCGGGGCCGGAAGGCAGGGGTGGGGTCCCGCCAGCGCCCCGGCCTCCCAGGCCGTCCCCGGCCGCGGGCTCAGAGCGGAAGCTGCCCAGTGAGCCTCAGATGGAGCCTGGCTGTCTCCCAGGGCGATGTCACTAAAGGCACAGAGCGAGGCAGCGCCTGCCCGGGAATCAGCCTCTGCTCTGGCCGTCACCCCAGTGCTTCTATTTGCCACGTTGGCAGAGCACGCTTACCCTGTCCTCCCACTTTTTTTATTGAGATATAACTCACATGTCATAAAATTCACCCTTTAAAAGTGTGCTAATTCTGGGAATTCCCTGGCGGTCCAGTGGTTAAGACCACATGCTCCCAATGCAGGGGGCCCGGGTTCGATCCCTGGTCAGGGAACGAGATCTCACATTCTGCAACTAAGAGGTCACATCCCGCATGTCGTGCCAAGACCCGGCACAGCCAAATAAATCGATAAAAGTAGATTTAAAAAATAAAGTGCATAATTCAGGGGGTTTAGTGTATTCACAAGGTTGTATAACCATCATTGCTAGGTAATCACAATATTTTTACCACCCCCAAATAGAAACCCCACCCCCTTTAGCAACTCACTCCTCACCATTCCACCCCTCGGCCCCTAGCAACCACAGATCCACTTTCTGTCTCTATGGATTTGCCTACAACATGGGGCCTTCCGTGTCTAACTTCTTTCACCTAACAATATTTTGAGGGTCATCTGTGTTGTAGCTAGCGTGTGACAGTGCTTCATTCCTGTTTATGGCTGCATAATACTCCACGACTTGGCTATGTCACATTTTATTTAGCTGGTTATCCACTGATGGGACATTTGGGCTGTTTCCACCTTTTGGCCATGATGCCTCAGACTACTCTGAGCACTCGGGTACAAGTTTTTGTGTCAGCAATCTTATTATTAAATACCTGATACTTTTCTTTCAATCTACTCATTCTTTAATATTTAAATAAATTTCCTAAGAAAGAGGACTTGCTTCCCCACTGTAAACAGAAAACCAGAAGCCTTTGCCATAAAGAGGTAATAGCCAAAATAAATTACACAGAAATAAGCGGATGGCATTAAGTTCTAGCTGGACACCTGGCCGCCTGCACACGTTAAAAATGAGCCTGGCCCTCTCCTGCTTAAAGGCAGAGCTTGGCACGCACGCCCCACAGCCAAGCTAGAGCTCTGCTGGCACCAAGCTGAGACCTCCTGAGAGTTCTCAGAGTGTCTGGGAGAGATTTGAAATCAGAAAGGCTTTCTCATTCGGCGTTTCTGTGTTCTCTGGCTGTATCTGTCTGCCCTGCAAAATCACACTACAGCCCACCCTGGCAAACACTACTGTGGGAGTGGAGGAGACTTTGGTTTTGGACTCAGATGTGCGTTGGGGCTGTGTGACTTGGCCAAGCTGCTGTCCCTCTCTGTGCCTCTGCTTCCCACTATCAGATGGACCTTTCCCAGCTGGGTGTTACGAATAGGAGTGAGGTTATGCAAGCAAAGCGCTGGGCGCCCCTAAGTCTCACGAAGGTTCATGATTATACTTAAGGAGCCTTAATGACCATTGTCCAGCTCCTTGTTTTCTTTAAACAAAGGAAGAAACAAAGACCAGAAAGGGAAAGCAACTTGGTCATCATCACACAGCTACCTAGCAGTGGCTGAGATTAGCATTTAGTCCTCCAGTCTCCATCAAAGACCTCATATACTGACTCCAAAGATTGAGGGCAGGAGGAGAAGGGGACGGCAAAGGATGAGATGGTTGGATGGCATCACCAACTCAGTGGACATGAGTTTAAGCAAACTCTGGGAGATGGTGAAGGACAGGGAAGTCTGGCATGCTGCAGTCCACGGGGCTGCAAAGAGTCAGACATGACTTAGTGACTGAAAATAGCAGGGTCTGAAACTCAACACTGCAGATACTACTGATGCTGCGGGGGAAGCCAGAGTGGTGGAAGAAACAGGAACATGAACAGAAGCTGCAAGACCGTC
The DNA here is from genome assembly GCA_006410875.1 of Neotragus pygmaeus. Classification (NCBI taxonomy): domain Eukaryota; kingdom Metazoa; phylum Chordata; class Mammalia; order Artiodactyla; family Bovidae; genus Neotragus; species Neotragus pygmaeus. Next base: position 341,271 of record SJYV01019187.1, read on the forward strand.
CAGCTCAGGCTCAAACCTTGCCCGGGGGCCTGCTCTGTGCCAGGTCTGGATACACAGGTGCTAGGAGGGGAGAGGGTTAGGGTCTTGGTGAACAAGACCCAGGCCACACCCTCTGCAAAGAAAACCAAGGAGGCAGCCTTTCCCCAAGTGGGGTCCCAGGAAGCCTGGTCCTGTAAATTGCTCCTGGAATGAAAGCTTTGTCACTCAAGGTGGTTAGGAAAACCCGACCCCTCAATAAGTCAGTAAAGGCTCTGAGAAGTCCTGTGGTGGAGAAAGCTGGTATTCAGTGGCGCACCCAGGAAGGCTCAGAGGAGGGGACTGTGCAGGACTCTGGGTGAGGTGGGGTGAGGCTGCCGGGCCACGGGCCGACTCCCATCGCCCCCCACCTTGGCGTGGGCTGGCCACATGGCGCATGTGAACACTTCCGCCCTCAACCCAACCCCAGCCGCTGACCCCACCGTGGCCTCAGCAGTTAGACGTGGTGAGTCTCAACCCAAATATTTAACTGTGACAGCCAGGGCCACCACTGGGATCCTGCAGTGTGGGTTAGGTGGGGGCCTCTATCCCTCTCGGGTCCAGCCCAGCCGCACCTCAGGGCAAGGGGCCAGCCCCCAAACCAGGCCCCTCACTGGCTGGGACAGGTTCAAGGAAAGGGCCTCCTGGACCGCACCCTGGCCAGCCCATTACTCCAGCCGAAGCCCAGCACCAGAAGGGGACACAGGGCGGTGGGGTGGGGACAGCCAGCTCCATGGACCTGGTGCTCCTGGTGGGAAACAAACGACAGCTCGGCGGGAGTGTGTGGTCAGACAGGCGCGGGTTCCAGGGCCTGCTGGACCACTCACTGCTGGCACCGTCCCAGGCAAGCACCTCTGCCTTGAGGGGCCTCAGTCTCTCCATCTGTCTTCTGTGGATGACCATGGAGTCACTGTAGTAACTTGAAACCTAGTGCACACACTTCACCAGACATCAGACAACATCCACAGACACAGCCCCGATAGCATCTCCACCCCAAGTCTCTGGAGGAGGTGTGTGTGCCCCTTTACAAGCAAGGAAACCAGCAATTCTACTCGATAGATATCAAGAGAAATGAAAACACAGGCCCACGTAAAAGCTTGTACACAAATGTTCACAGCAGCCGTATTTACAACAGTCAGGAAGCGGAAACAACATGAATGTTCAACTAGTGAACTGATGAACGAAATTCAGAACATCCATACAACGGAAAGTAGAAATGAAACGCTAACACAGGCTACAGTAAGGAGAAACCTTGAAACCACGAGGCTAAGTCAAAGAAGCCAGACACAAAAGGTCCACTTACATGAATTATCTAGAGTAGGTAGATTCATAGAGAGAGAAAGTAGATTAATAGTCAGGAGGGGCTGGGATGGGGAGACAGAAGGGGAGTGAGTACTAAAGAGTTTCTTTTTAAGGTGACGGATGTGCATGTGTTCTAAGGCGCTTTAGTCACATCTGATTCTCTGTGACCCCACGGACTGTAGCCCGCCAGGCTCCTCTGTCCATGGAATTCTCCAGGCAGGAATATTGGAGTGGGTTGCCATGCCCTCCTCCAGCGGATCTTCCCAACTCAGGGATCAAACCCAAGTCTCTCACATCTCTTGCGATGGCAGGTAGGTTCTTTACCGCTAGTGCCACCCGGGAAACCCCTGATTATGGTGGTGGTCATATAATTCTGTGAATATACTCAAAACAACTGAATTGTACACTTTTAATGAGCGAACTAGGCTTCCCAAGTGGCTCAGATGGTAAAGAATCTGCCTGCAATGCGGGAGATCTGGGTTTGATCCCTGCGTTGGGAAGATCCCTTGGAGGAAAGCATGGCAACCCACGCCAGTGTTCTTGCCTGGAGAATTCCCATGGACAGAAGAGCCTGGAGGGCTACAGTCCACGGGGTCACAAAGAGTCAGACATGACTGAGCTAAGCACAAGCACAGTGAGTGACCTATATGGTATGTGAGTTACGTCTCAACAAAACTGTTACCAAAAACATTGGCAAGGGCCATTCACAAGTGCAGGGATGTGTTTCTTCTTCCCCCACCCCCTTGAATGGTCCCCAGCTTTTATCCTGTTTTCCATGGAGGCTGGGCCAGTTCTGGGTTACACCCAGCTGCCTGGAAGATGCTAGTTAAAACCTCACAGAGGGTTGACCATGTGCCTGGCTGGTGCTAAGCAAATCACATCCAGATGAGTTCATTAATCCCACCACCCACTGAAGTAGCACTGCTCTCCCATTTTACAGATGGGGAAACTGACACACAGAGCCATTAGCTAGCTTGGCCACAGTCTCACTGGCTAAAGCAAGGCAGAGCTGGGATTCCAACCCACACCTCTGGAGCAGTCTCAGCACTTCTGCCTTTTGGGTTTGGAGTCCCAAATGAGAGGCCCCAAAGGGTCCTGCCTTCCTCCTGCCATCCAGCTGGCCATAGGAGCAGACATGTGTTCCCCTTGAGAGCTGCAGAGACCCACACCAGGAGTACAGGAATGTGGGTGAGTTGGGAACCTGCAGGGGCAGGGGCTGTGGGGGTAGGTGGTGTGTGTGTGTGTGTGTGTGTGTCTGTGTGTGTGTGTGTGTGTCTGTGTGTGTGTGTGTGTGTCTGTGTGTGTGTGTGTGTGCAGATCCCAAGAGGGTTGAGAACTGGCTGGGCCAGTCCAGCTTTTCATCCAGCTAATGGGCCACACTGAGGCAGCCAGACATGGCCCCTGGGGGGCTGTCGGCCCAACTGATGGAGGCCCAGATACAGCTCTTCCCTACCAGCCTCTTCTGAGTCCGGTCCCACTCACGGAGATGGGGATCTCTGGGCTGAGCCAGGAAAGCTGAGGTGCCCACCCCAACCCCACCAGAGAAGGGAAGGGACCAGGGAAGAGGATCTGAGTGACAGGCTGGGAGAGGGACACACCCAGCCTCCCTCCACTTATTCAGAAGTTTAACACCGACAGAGATGCTGAGGGCAGTGGCCGTTGGCGCTGGTAGGTGTCTCGGAAGCCATCAAGCCCCACCTGCTCATTACACAGGTGAGCAAATTGAGGCCCTCAGAAGCGCAGGCACCCGCCCAAGGTCACACAGGGAGCAGCCAGTGTCCACAGCCAGACAGGGTTCAAATCCTGACTGCGCTAACCATCCGTGTAACCCCGTAACCCAGTGCCAGGAAAGGCAAGGGACAGATCGACAAGAGGACGCTGCGAGAGAGGTGGTGTTCCACCGGTGTGGAGCAGAGAGACAGAAGCCATGTTTTCTTAAGGAAGGAAAAATATAAAAATGCTTATAAATAGACCGCATGTTTTGCCGAAAAGGTACAAAATGCCGCGTAAAGAACCAAACAAAATGCTTCAAAAGACCCATCGGAGAACAAAACCATCAGATCGGGAAGGTGGGCGGCACTTCGTTACAGCGAGGCAACCCCAAGGCTGTTACGGTGTCAAAGCCCCCAGACCGCAGTGGTGCAGCCCGTGCAGAAGACACGACTTTGAAAAGTGTAAGCCACCAGCCATGGCCGGCCCACCAGCTCCACTCTCAAAAAGGCCGGCTGCGCTTCCACGTGGGCACCCCCGCCGTCTGCAGTGCGGGCAGACAGGCTGCTGGCCGCCGGGGTTCACCAGCCAGAGGCTCCGACGTGGCGCTCGATGCACCTCGAGTGCTGAGCTCAGGTCTGGCTGAACACCACGTGCCATTTACAGGCCCAAGGGGGTGCTGCTGGAGCTCTGGTGCCGGGTCTGTCTTTTNTGCAGTGCGGGCAGACAGGCTGCTGGCCGCCGGGGTTCACCAGCCAGAGGCTCCGGCGTGGCGCTCGATGCACCTCGAGTGCTGAGCTCAGGTCTGGCTGAACACCACGTGCCATTTACAGGCCCAAGGGGGTGCTGCTGGAGCTCTGGTGCCGGGTCTGTCTTTTAACAGAGGACCTGACGTGGGCCAACGGTAGACCCCTGGACTCAGCGAGATGCTCTGTATATAGAAAGCAAGCCCGAGAACGCACAGGGGAAAGTGGACCCACTTTCCAAAGCCGGTTAAAGCGCACCTTTCCCTGCCTCGAGAAGGCCATCAACAAGATGTTTCCAACCAAATCACAAAGCAGTCAGCCGCTTTCCCTGGGAGATGTGCGTTGCTGCGCAACAGTGACTGCTAACTGGTCACACCACCTCACCGAGCCCAGCGTCCCATCCGCCCGTCAGCATCACCATCACTCACACCAGCGTCTGGTCTTGAAACCACTGTCCGTATGTGGGTCTGAAGAAATCGGTCAGAAAGCTGCTGTGACGGGGCGCTCGAGACCAGCTGAGTGGCACACCCCTGGGGGAACACGGCTCCGTCCTCTGATGCTTTTCTCCAGCCGCAAACGCAACTCGCCTGTGGCTGATGCCTCACGTAGGGAAACAGCCAGCCCCCTCACGACGCTCTCCAAAACACGAAATCCTCTCANAGACGGACCTTAATCAGCAAGGTAATGTCTCTGCTTTTGAATACGCTATCTAGGTTGGTCATAACTTTTCTTCCAAGGAGTAAGCGTCTTTTAATTTCATGACTGCAGTCACCATCTGCAATGATTTTGGAGCCCCCCAAAAGAGGGAAAGACTCATGCGAATACTACTAACAATACATTGACAACCTCAGGTTGAGATCTGAAGACCTAAAAAGGATAAAGGACCCTGGGAGGAGCAGCAGCTCAGCTTCCCCAGGGGAGCTTGTAAAATGCAGATTCCAGGGTGTGACCCCCCTCCAGCTCCTGATTGAGGGGCTGTGCGCAGGAAGGGTCTCAGGAGTCTAAACTTTTAGCAAGTCCCCCTGGTGGTCCCTGGCCCCTCTGTGAGAAACCAGGAGTGAGGGATCTTGCCTGCAGCTCTCAGATAGGGAACCCTGTACAGACCTTCCAGCCACACCTAACCCTTCTCTCCTCTCTGAACTTGGCACTGCCCTGGCTTCTCTATCAGACGCCCCTTCTAGATGGAGAGTTCCCCATGAGGCAGCTCAGTGCTTGAGCAGTTCCCTCCAACCCGAAGGGACTTCCCTCCCCAAGTCCGAGGTTAGCTCCAGGGGAGGGAGTAGAGTGGGACCTAGAGTCCCACTACAAGCGTTGGGCTTCCCTGGTGGTTCAGATGGTAAAGAATCCACCTGCAATGCAGGAGACCTAGAGACTATAAGTCCAGACTACAAGTCCATTGGGAATAGGTGTCAGGGAGGAGCCTAAGGCTTCAGAACACACAGCTTGGTGGTGGTGGTGGTGGTGGTTGGGGGGGAGATGACTTGGGGTCTAGACCTGGCCTGAAGTCAGGACAAAACTTGCTCAGCCTGGACCNGGAATAGGTGTCAGGGAGGAGCCTAAGGCTTCAGAACACACAGCTTGGTGGTGGTGGTGGTGGTGGTTGGGGGGGAGATGACTTGGGGTCTAGACCTGGCCTGAAGTCAGGACAAAACTTGCTCAGCCTGGACCCCTTCCTGTGCCCCCAAGTGAGCCAAAGGGCTCAGGAGGGAATACTGTCCAACCCCCTTTTTTATGGCACAATTCTGCATGGAAACTCTTTTCCTTCCTTCTCCGGATTGCCTTTCTTTTGGAGAGTAAATTGGGGTCATTCACGGCAGCACTGTTGCTAGGGAGGAGATCCTGGAAACAGCCTGATGGCCACTGGGATGGGGATCAGGTGGTTAAATAACCCAGAGCGCATCTACTCTGGGAAGACCGTGCAGCTGGAAATGAATGATGTGGAATTCGTTGTCAGGTGCCAGGAGCAAAGTGTGAGAGAGAAACAGAGAATATATATGCCCATATGTACAGAAAATTTTTGGAAGTATCCACAAGACTCTGTTAGCCATGAGTCCCCTCAGGAGACAAATCTGAATTTTCATTGTGTGCTCTTTCATAGTGTTTGGATTTTGTCTTATTTTTTAAAACTTCCTTTGGATATTATTTTTATATGTGCTTGGATTAATTTTTCAATGTCTTTTTTCAATTACTTCCTATTTTTTAGCCATGTGGCATGTGGGATCTTAATTTCCCAATCAGGGATTGAACCTGTACCCCTTGCTTTGGAAAGTGAAAGTGAAGTCGCTTAGTCGTGTCTGACTCTTTGCAACCCCATGGATTGTAACCTACCAGGCTCCTCCCTCCATGGTATTCTCCAGGCAAGAGTACTGGAGCGGGGTGCCATTTCCTTCTCCAGGGGATCTTCCTGACCCAGGGATCGAACCCTGATCTCCTGCATTCCAGGCAGACACTTTAACCTCTGAGCCACCAGCCCCATGCAGAAGTTTAACCAGTGAACCACCAGGGAAGTCTATCAGTTACTTTTACAAGACTCATTTCAAAATGACGCAGGCNCTGACCCAGGGATCGAACCCTGATCTCCTGCATTCCAGGCAGACACTTTAACCTCTGAGCCACCAGCCCCATGCAGAAGTTTAACCAGTGAACCACCAGGGAAGTCTATCAGTTACTTTTACAAGACTCATTTCAAAATGACGCAGGCCTGGCATTCCCACTTCCCAGACCCTTCCCTGCCTCCTCTCCCGACTTCACGCCCCTCTGTTAGGGTCCACTGCACTCTATGGTGTTAACCTCCTTCCTTGTCAGTCTTCCTTACTGGACTGAAAGATACTGGTTGATAAGGATCATGGAAGATACAACATTTGGGCAAAATGGAACCCGTGTTAAGGAAGGAAGCCTCCCTACCTTCAAGTTGCTGATAGTCTAAGGCTGGAGACAAAGAGACTGCAACTACAAAGCCAACCGGGCTGAGTCTAGGGAGATGAACCTTATCAGGGCTCCAAAGAAAGATGGGCTGAGGGGCGGCAGCCCAGGAAGCCCTGGAGTTCTCACTCAGTCTCTTTCAGCTGTTGCAACTTGTACGCAGGTCATTTTGTGCTTCTGAGCCTCAGTTTTCCCCATCTGTGAAATGGACACAACTATAGTATCCACCTCCTAGGTAAGATTACATGTGTTAAGCATTTGGCATGCCCCTAGGCCCTGAGTGAGGGTCCCACAAATGGGAGGGGTTGACCTCTGCAGGTGGAGGCTCCATGCTTGTGGGGCTGAGGGTTACAAGCAATTACAGGAACTCTAAACTGTTTCAGAACTCCAGACTTCTTCCAACTTCCAAATCCTCCTTCCCTACACCTAGAAAAGTGAAGTTTGGCTTCTGAGAGGAAACCAAACTAGGCACCTCCAGGTGAGCACACTGATAGCTCAGCTGCTGAATAACAGCCGTGACACTGATGATGTTATGTGACATTGATGATATTAATGCCATTTCTCCATTATTGAGGACTGACTCCACGCCAGACAACACAGTATGTGGCCAATATGCTTCAGCGGGTTGACACTCCCCAGAGACCCCCACTGACTCCCTAAGGACCCTCCCTCCTAAGAGGAAGCTCTCTTATCTTCCAGGGAAGCTCGCTGAGGCCCCAAGAGGCCCAGTGCCAGCTGGGCTGGTTCCTGGCTTAGCCTGCTCTGGCCCCATGCTCTTGGACCCCCACCCGTCTCCACCCTCGTGGGCTGACTCAGCTGGGCCTGGCCCAAGTGCTTCGGGGAGAATGAGTAGATTTGGGGAGGAACTGAGTTGTCCTTCACCATCCCTCTTCCCTCGACTCTAGAATCTGGGTTTCTGAGCTGATGCAGTGTGTGTGTGTGTGTGTGTGAGTGTGTACACATGTGTACACACGTGTGCACGACACTCTGTGGGCAGGCCGGATGGGGTGGGAGCTGGGATCTGGCCCCTGTGGATCCTCCTGTGGGCAGATGGGATTTGCTTGGTTCCGAGGAGCCCTCATATGCCAAGTGACTCATCCGCTCTGCCTGTTCCGTGGGGTGGGGGCTTGGGGAGCGTGTTTGCTCTCCCCGGGGGGTTGACTTGACGTTCACCCTGAAGGGATGGTACCTGCCCGGCCGTTCTGTTCCCTGGCAACCAGGCCACCTTTGGCCCCTGAACCCCATCCCTTGCCTAGAGCTGGGCCAGGTGGCCATCTCCCAGGAGGCCACCCCATCTGAAGGGTCATCCACACCCTCCCTGTTTGCTATCATTGTTTCCCCAGCAGCTGGAGAGGTGCTCGCTCACTCCCTGGCTGGCTCAGGTGTTTCAGTGAACCAGTTTGAAACAAGAAGGACAGCATTCCCGCAGAGAGAGGGGTGTGCAGGATGGGAGGCCAGCTCCTCACCACGGAGCCTCTCCTCCCAGGGCAGAAGCCCAGCCTTCCTGTGGACAGACAGCTGTTCTTGCATCTCCAGGGGTACGGCCTCACCCCCACCTAGAGGGTATTCAGAAATGCAGATTCCAGGGCCCCTATCTTAGACTGCAGCTGGTGGGTCTGGCTAGAGCCCCAGAGTCTGCATGTTAACAAGCACATACCCCACCCCCACGCCCCCAGGATGCTAAAGCTTGTGGGTCTCTGGGCTGCCCTGAGATCCACAGCTGTGAGCAGAGAGACGCAGCACATGGGCAGGCCTGGTCTACACCCTCTGAGGAAGAACCCCCGCAGGCTGTAGCTTGAGGCCAACCTCAGTTTGAATTCTGCCCAGTGTGTGACCTTGGGTTGGTGGCTTAACCTCTCTGAACCAGGCGTGCTCATCTGTAAAATGTGGATGAGCCAGTGCTCTGTGATGGCATGGCATGGAGGGCCCTCTCCTCCCCGCCCTCCAAGGGGACAGGAGGGGGCTGGCCCAGCTTCACCCCATGTTTTGTAATATGTATTTACTTTCCTCACAGAACAATGCAATGGATGGAAAAATCATGCTGGCCATCCAGTCCAGATGGGCTGACTCACACTCAGCCCTGGGCCGGTGAGCTCCCCACCACAGCCCCCCTGGGACCAGAGAGGAGGCTGGCCGCTGGCAGCAGAGGCAAGAGAGGGTCCACGGTGAGTCACCCCCTCTGCCTGCCCCTGAGTCATCCCCCAGGAATGTGCCTCTGGCCCAAACCCGCCTGGGGCCCCTGGCAGGCTGCCCCATCCTGGCTACCTCCCCACTCCCTGCCAGGGAGCCCCACCCTGATGCCCCCCAAGGGGGCATCAGCGGCTCAGATGACCTTCCTGCCGGCCCTCTCTGGAGGGCTGTGTACCTGCATGACCATGTCTGCTGAAAACATTGGAACAGCTCCTGACCACTGGTTGAATAGCGGCAGCAGTGAGCCCTCACTGCCCCTGGCCACCCTGGCCCTTCCGCAGGACCCAGCCATGGAGGGGTTAACCCTCTGCTCAGCAGAGGCCTCTTGGACCTGGCCTCACCCACAGGCTGGTGGCCCCTCTGGCCCAGCCATACTGCACCCTCATAGCATCTTGCAGATCTGAGCCTCATTGTGAACCCTGGATGACTTGCCGGCACAACCTACTCTACATCTCTGGATGCCTCATTTCAAGCCCATCCCTGGGCCTCTCAGATGGAGCAGGGAGGGCCACCCAGTGAGGAGGTCACACTGTCAGGGCAGAGAGTGGAGCTGGGTGGGGTCCTGGGGCCCGACTGGCTCTGCCAGGCCCGGGATCTCCACCGCAGGACAGGCTGCCCAACCCAAATCCAAAACTCCCCTCCCCACGACCAAGCCTACTTCCTCCCTGCCCTGCTGGGGCCCATGCTGCCCAGACCGGTGGGGCTACATTTCTGGGGCCAGTGTGTGACAGTTCCTGGGGATGGCCCAGGTCAGGAGGTCAGGACCCCATTCCCTCCTGCACCTGGGGACCTGAGTGATGGACAGGCCAGGCCACAGGGGACAAAATACAAAACCAAATCAAGCTTTAGCTTGAAACCAAACTGGGTTTGAAATCTGGCTCAGCCATATAACCAGCTGTGTGACCTTAAGCAAGTGGCTTAACCTCTCTGAACCTCAATTTCTCCATCCATAAACTTGGGAAGAGCCTGTGAGCGAAGATGTCAAATCCTCACTCCTCCACTTCCTAGCTGTGTGACCCTTGGGAAATGTCTTCGACTCTCTGAACTCTGGTTTCGCCACTGCAGAACTGTGGACACTCTAACACTTGCTCCACAGGGCCTTAAAAGGATTAGGTGAAGTAAAACATGTAATAATGACAGAAAATAATGGCTTTTTTTGAGCATTTACTGTGTACCAGGGCTTGCGCTAAGTCCTTAGCTCAGGGAAGCATGCTAGCACTGTGATTTCTAGCTTCATTGAGGTGTGCTAGGCATACAACAGAGTACATATATTTCAAGTGTATCATCTGATAAGTTCTGACGCAAGCACACAGTAGTGGAACCACAACAAAGAGGGCAAACTGGCCTTCTTCCTCTCCCCACTTTTCAGATGTGGAAACTGAAGCTCCAAGGCATTCAGTGCATTCAATGCCTACTCAAGAAGGTCAGGAAGGGACTCAGGATTTAAACCCTGTAGTCTGAGCCAGCACCCTTGTCCCTACCTCAACCACCATTCAGCAGCAGGTGCCGGGCACAGGGTAGGTGCCCAGTGTCATGTTGAACGAATGAATAGTGTGATCAAGAGGGTCACTGCACTGTGGTCCCAGAGAAGGTCTCCAGAGGAGGACCAACCAGAGCTAGTAGGTCCTGAGTCAGAACTAGGGTGGAAGATAAGAGAGTCATTTGTCCCTTCATTCAATATTTATTGAGCATCTACTATGTGACAAGTCCTGTTCTAGATGCTCAGGATACAAATGGAACAGAGTGGACACAGGTTCCTGCTCTCGGGGAGCTAGTAGGGCAGGAATGAGGAGACAGTGTAAGTATGCGTCACTAGGGGGAGATCACAGCATCCTCAAATATCCCCAAGGACGCAGCACTGCATGCAGGCAGACACAATCATGGATCGGGCCCCAAGACACCTTGATGAAAGCAGCCAGACCCCAGGCTGAGGGTGGCTGGAGGCCCTCGCTGGAGGCAGGGACCCCCGGCTCCCTCATCATGGCCCTCCCTCCCAACTATCACTGATATTTCCTTGGGAACCAGGCTTCCCCGTCCCGAGGGGAGGATCTTGCCCTCAGAGTGCATCCCATTTGTGGAGCACCTACCTGATACCCTGTCCTGGGGATACAGGAGCTAGCAAGATACCGCCTGAACAACCCGGTCTGGGAAGAGAAAGGGATAGAAGAGCAAGCTGATGACCACATGTAAAGAAATGAAATGACCCGGGACTTCCCTGGTGGTCCAGTGGTTTAAGATTCTGCGCTTTCAGGGGCTTCTCTGGAGGCTCAGTGGTAAAGAATCTGCCTGCCAATGCGGGAGACATGGGTTCCATCCCTGATCTGGGACGATCCCACATGCTGCAGAGCAACTAAGTCCACGAGACACAACTATTGTGCTCTCGGGCCCGGGAGCCGCAACTACTGAGCCCGAGTGCCCTAGAGTCAGTGCCCTGAAACAAGAGAAGCCACAGCGATGAGAATCCCAGGAACTGAAACTAGAGAGTAACCGCCACTTGCCACAACTAGAGAAAAGCCTGGGCAGCGATGAAGACCCAGTACAGCCAAATACATAAATAAAATTATATATTAAAAATAATACTTTGTGCTTCCAATGCAGGGGGTGCGGGTTGCATCCCTGGTCAGAGAAATAAGATCCCACATGCCATGTAGCACAGCCCCCACAAAAAAATTTTTTTAAAGAAATGAATGGAGAAGGAAATGGCAACCCACTCCAGCATAATTGCCTGGGAAATCCCATGGACAGAGGAATCTGGTAGGCTATACAGTCCATGGGGTTGCAAAGAGTCATACATAACCTAGCGTCTAAACAGCAACAACATGGATTTGTCAGTTTCTGTCATATGAATACTGTAAGAATCTAAATAATTAAAAGCATTATTTGTGATTTAAAAAAAGAGAGAGAGAACTGAAATGACCTAACTGCTCATCCGTGGGGAGGTAGGCAGAGGAACAATGATACCACCAGGCTCTGGACAGGCAGATGAGGTCAGAAAGACAGGAGTCCATAGCCTCACGGGGAGGGATGTCTAGGCAGTGACAAGTGAAGCAGCAGATGTTTTGACCATTTCTGATTTGAACTAGAGCTGCTCCTAACTCGGCAAGTTGGCCTATCTACCCAGTCTGGACCTGCCCAGGCCCTTTGTCTACTGTCTCTGCTGAGGTCAAACATTCCTGCCCTGGACCCAGGAAGCCCAGACACAGCAGGCTAACCCCCTCCCCACCCCAGGCCAACCTCTGGTCACCGGCTCAGGCTTAATCCCCCATCCGGGCCTGGGCCTCGGAAGTGATGAGTCAACGCGAGCTGGCTTTGGACAAACACCCCCCTCCTCCTGGCCCTGGGGTCCCTGCTCCACGCCCACCCAGTCCATCCTGTTCCCGAGTCAGGGCTCAGCCTCTGCCGGCCCCTGGGGGGTGACTTGGATCAGCCCTTGCCAAAGGAACTTCCTGCAAGTGTTGGAATATTCTGTGCTCTCAGCACGAGCCACACGTAGCTGTTGAGCACTTGGAACATGGCTCGTGCAACTGCGTGTTTAATTTTGCTGTTTACATTTCTTATTTACATAAATATCTGACATGTTCATATCCGTTTCATATCCATTAAATAGCTGCCTGTGGCTGGCGACTGTCACATTGGGTGGCTCCAGACGGGGGGTGGGGGAGAAGTCAATGGCTTGGAACCATAGCCTCTCTCCAAGGCAGGAGCAGTTAGGGCCTCCGGGATGGAGCTGAGGGTCCTTTGGGGTCTATTGACGAGGTCAAGCTTAGCTTTCCGTACGCGTGGCTGTTCATCCCTAGCCCCTTAGCCTGACCCAGTGTAGTGGGCAGAATCATGACCTGAGCTGATCTCCTAGAGGTGGAGTGCAGGCTCCAGGATCGAGAGGCCAGCCTCCCTCATCCCTCCTAGACCTCTGACTGCCTATATCGTAGTCCTGCCCTCCCTCAGCCGGTCCCTACACCCCTCCTCCGATGAGGGGGCAGAGGTCACATCTGATCTGCCAAACATCCTCGCCCAGGTCCCCCTGAAAGCAGAGCTTGGGTTCAGGGACTTCGCTTTTGGAAGGGACCCTGGGATACAGGAGCAGGGAAGTGGTTAGAGAGCATGCCAGGGGCAGCACATCAACGGGGTGGGGGTGGGGTCCTACAGTGGGCTGATGGTGGTCCCCCTAGAGAAGACAGTCCGAGTCCTAACCCACTGCAACCTGGGAACGTGAGCTCATTTGAGAAAAGGGTCTTTACAGATGCAATTAAATTTAGGATCTCAAGATGAGATCATTCTGGATTTAGTGTTGGGAAATGGCAACCCACTCCAGTATCCTTGCCTGGAAAATCCCATGGACGGAGGAACCTGGTAGGCTACAGTCCATGGGGTTCCAAAGACGCCATGAGTGACTTCATTTCCACTTTCACTTTCATTGCAAAATCCGGTGGACGGAGGAGTGTGGTAGGCTACCACCCATGGGATCACAAAGAGTCAGAATTGACCAAGCGACTTCACTTTCACTGCATCCAATGGGGTTTACCAGGTGGCGCTAGTGGTACAGAACCCACCTGCCAATGAAGGAGACATAAGAGATGTAGGTTCGATCCCTGGGTCGGGAAGACCCCCTGGAGGAGGGAATGGCAACCCACTCCAGTGTTCTTGTCTGGAGAATCCCATGGACAGAGGAGCCCGGTGAGGGGGTGGCAGGGTGGCTAAAGTCCATAGGGTCACAAAGAGTCAGACACGACTGAGGCGACTGCCCACATGCACTGCGTCCAATGACAGATGTCCTTATGAGAGACGGGCAGAGGGAGCCTGGAGACAGAGACTCGCCTGAGGAGAAGGCCGTGGCACACCCGACTGAGGCAGAGATGGGAGCGACGAGGCCTGAGGAAGGAGGAAGTGGCCCCCAGCCAAGGAACGTGGGCTCCCGAAGCTGGAAAAGGCAAGGAAACGGAGTCTCCTTTCAGACCGTCCAGAAGGCACGAAGGTGGTCAACATCTTGACTGTAGCCCAGAGCGACTGATTTCAGCTTCCGGCTTCCAGAATGGTGAGGTAATACATTTGTATGTGTTTAATATTTACTGATTTATTTGGCTGTGTCAGGTCTTAGTTGCGGCATGTGAGATCTTGTTCCCTGACCAGGGATCGAACCTGGGGCCCCCTGCATTTGGAGCTCATGGGTTTAGCTACCTCGACGCATGTGGGATCTGGATTCTTTACCACTGGACCACCAGGCATGTCCCCCTTTGTGTTGGTTTTTTTTTTTTAAGCCACTAAGAGTGTGCTGATCCATTACAGTGGCTGTGGGGATTCACACATGGGGCCCTTCTTCCCTGCCCTGCAGGGGACTTTGTCTGCCCTACCATCCACACGACTTTGGGCCAAAGGAAGGTCATGACGGAGGTGGGAGAGAAAGGGACTGGGGAGTGGGTGTCTCCTTCCCCTTCCATCTCAATGCCACCGTCTCAACAGAGTCTCATGGGAAATGACCCTCTCTCCAAGCTGGCACTATTTAGCACTATTGTGTTTTATCGACTTCTTCAATGAGATTTTTTTTAAATTGTGATCAAATACACATAGCATGAAATTTACCATTTTAATCATGTTTTTAGAGGTTTTTCTGATGTGGACCATTTTTGAAGTCTTTTAAAATTTTTTTAAATTTATTTCTTATTTTTGGCTGTGCTGGGTCTTCATTGCTGAATGGGCTTTTCTCTAGTCGCAGTGAGCGGAAGTTACTCCCTAATTGTGGAGTGTGGGCTTCTCATTGTGATGGTTTCTTGTTGCGGAGCGTGGGCTTTAGGACACAAGGGCTTCAGTAGCTGCAACTCATGGGCTCTCGAGTGCAGGCTCGATAGTCGTGGTGCATGGCCTTCGTTGCTCTGAGGCATGTGGGATCTTCATGGATCAGGGATTGAACCCATGTTTCTTGCACTGGCAGGAGAATTCTTTACCACAGAGCCACCAGGGAAGCCCCATTTTTATTTTGAAAGCCTTTATTGAATTTGTTACAATACCACTTCTGTTTTATGATTTGGCTTTCTGGCTACTAGGCACATGGGATTGGAGCTCCCTGACCAGGNCGTTCCGTGCCTGTGAACCTGGTGACATGTAAGTGGGATCATGCAATATTTGTCCTTCTCTGTCTGGCTTCTTCCACTGAGCATAATGTCTTCAAGGTTCATCCATGAACCTGTCCTTCCTTTGTGAAGGCTGAAACATGTCCACATTATCCCCATTTTCAAGGAGGGGACACTGCAGCCACATAAACTGCAGGAACAATGGAAGGTGACAGGGCCGGAACCTGCACACAGGCCTGTCTGGACTCCTGCACCTGCCACTCACTCCCCTGCCCCTCCGCCCCTCTCAAGGGCCCTGCGACTCTGCTAGGGCACTTCCCTCCCGCTTCCTCTCCTCCTCGCTGAGAGCTCTTGGGCTCTGACACTTTTGCTCACCTTTGGACCCCGACACCACATTCAATGCCTGCTGGAACCCCAGAGTGTGTGTGGAAGTGACTGGACTTGGGGGTGGGCTAGGGGTTGAGGTGGGTGTGGTCTGGCTGTGCAGCCCTCTAGGTCAGGTTTCCCTCCCCTCGCTCCCCTCCTCCGACTCCTGCTGACCCCAGACTCAGCCTCTGCCCCATCGAAGCTGCCCAGTGACCAGGACAACCACACAGAGTTGTACAGGCTACAACCTGCACATCCGTACATGACCACCCTTGCCCATGACCCTGATGACCCTGGAGGTTCCCCAGTCTGGGAGGTCTCTGAGCTCTGGGGAGGAGGAAGAAGGAACAGGATTAGAAGCAGCCCCAGGACAAATGAGATGTGATACAGAAAGCAGACTGAGGATTGCCAGGACCGGGGGAAGGGGAGTAGGAAGGAGTGACTGCTTTGATGGGTACCAGTTTTCTTTTGTGGTAATAAAAATGTTCTGAAACTAGATAGCAGTGATGGATGCACAGCCTTGTGAATGCATGAAAAGCCACTGAATTGTACGCTTGAAAATAACTAAGTCCTCCTGGGTTCCCTTACCCTCCTGCTCGCCATCCTCCTGCCACTTCCCAATAAAGTCTCTGGGTTTGTCAGCAAAAAAAAAAAAGAGAGAGAGAGAAAGAAAGGGACTAAAACTTGTAATTTTCATGTTATTATTATAATTTTTTTTTTTTTTTTGCCATGGCATGTGGGATCACAGTTCTCTGACAAGGGGTCAGACCTTGAGCCCTGCTGTGGAAGTGCAGAGTCTTAACCACTGGACTACCCTGGAAGTCCTGTTTTGTGTACCTTATCTCTCACACACACACACACACACGCACATGCACTCAACTGCAGGGAGACATTCACAGGTGTGAGGTAGTTTCTGGAGTCTTCACACCCCACCACCACAATAGGCAGCTGTGGCTCGATCATTCTCGAGGGCCAGTAGGAAGCGGCAGGTGGAGGCTGAAGGTCCTGCCCCTGGGACTGACTTCATGCCCCCGTGTTCCCATAGGATCAGCCCATCATTTTGGTACCTCCTCAGTCCTGACCAGGATGCCTGGATATCTCTGAAGCTCAGGCTGGGAAAATCACACCTTTCGGGTACTTCCACTGCAGCTCTGGGGGAAGAAGTCTTGGATTTGACTTCCTTGCTAGCTGTGTGACCTAGGGCAAGTTACTCAACCTTTCTGTGCCTTAGTTTCCTTGTCTTTAAAATGAGGATTAACAGAGTTTTGACCTGAAAAGGCTGTTCGTTTTAATTGAGGTGTAGTTGGTTGTTGTTGTTCAGTAGCTCCATGTGACTCCATGGACTGAAGCACTCCGGGCTCCTGTCCTCACCTATCTCCTGGAGTTTGCTCAAATTCGTGTCCTTTGAGTCAGTGATGCTATCTAACCAGCTTATCCTCTGCCTCCCTCTTCTCCTTTTGCCTTCAGTCTTTCCCAACATCAGGGTCTTTTCCAATGAGCTGAGTTTTCGCATAGGTGGCCAAAGTATTGGAGCTTCAGTTTCAGTCCTTCCAGTGAATATTCAGGGTAGGCGTGGTTCTAAAACATAAAATGAACCATTTCAATGTGTACAATTCAGCGGCATTCAGAGCAGTCCCAGTATTGTGCAACCACCACCTCTGTGGAGTGCCAAAATGTTTTCATCACTACAGGGCCTATTTTTGAGGATTAAGTGTTTGAATGTTTGTAAAGCCTTAGAACCATGCCTGGTATGTGCCTGCATGAGTCCTAAGTTGCTTCAGTCTTGTCTGACTCTTTGCGATCCCCATGGACTGTAGCCTGCCAGGCTCCTCTGTCCATGGGATTTTCCATGCAAGAATACTGGAGTGGTTTGTCATGCCCTCCTCCAGGGGATCTTTTCGACCCAGGGATGGAACCTGCGTCTCCTGCATTGCAGGCAGATTCTTAGCCGCTGAGCCACCAGGGAAGCCCCTTGCCTGGTATACAGCACTGTGCCAAGTAACTGCTCAATAAAAGGTAGGGCCGACTGATAGGAAAATGGTGCTGTGATAGAAGCAGGTGGCAGGTGGTGCTGTTACTGATTCTTTTGCCTTGGCTGGAGGAGGGGACAGTTATGCTCTCCCTCCCCTCTGGGCCCCATTTTCCACCCTGGGCCCACGCAGCCGTCCGGCCTCTTTCCCCCCAACCCCTCTGCCCCCAGTGGAGTTCTCACGGGTTGTTGGCAGGGGCGGCGCCAACGGCAGCCAGGAGTCCCGGAGCCTCCCCGCAGTCTCAGGGCTCTGCTCCTCGCGGCTTTTCTTGCTCCCACTCCTTGCATCTCTCACGCCTGCTCCTGCTCCCCCAAGCCGGCACCTTCTGTGGCAAAGGAGACACGCGTGGAGGTGACCCGGATGATTCCGTCTGGGCAGAACACGGTACTGGGAGCAGTGAGTACGCCGCCCATCTGGGAGGAGCTCTTGAGAGCTGAACTCCCCCACTTACGAGCGCCCCAATCCCTCTCCAGGGCCCACAATTCCTCTGAGCGTCCTGGAGTCCCCCAGCGCTGGGAATGACCTCCAGCACTGCCAGGCGTGTCCTCTTTGAAGAACCACTTGGAGAGTTTGTTAAACAAGCACATTCCTAGGCTCTTCCAGCGGTGCCCGGGAGTCTGCATTTCAGCCTTCGCCCTACTGGGGAGTGGAGAGCGGCCTTCGGAGCTGGAGAGTTTGGAATCGATCGCTCAGCTTTATCCTTCCAGGTGTTAGCATTCCAATCTGGGCTTACTTTGTGCCAGCTAACGGCAATCGTGCTGGAACAACAGCCAACAGACTGAATGCTCACTACGCGTCCTGCAAGACGCCCAGGAGGAGCGTGGGGGTTTCCCTGATGAGGTCTGGATACCGCGATGCACCTCGGGGCTCCTATCTCCCCGGGACCGTTCCCCTTCGTGGCGACTCCTGGAGCCATGGACTGTGCTGCCATCTTGTGGCAGGCATGGGACCCGGGCGCTCCTTTTCCATTCTTGATTGTCCGGTCGCTCAGTCGCGTCCCACTCTTCCGGACCCCATGGACGGCAGCTCACTAGGATTCCTCGTTTTTCACCATCGACCAGAGCTTGCTCAAACTCATGCCCAACGAGTCGGTGATGCCATCCAACCATCTCATCCTCTGTCGTCCCCTTCTCCTCCTGCCTTCAATGTTTTCCAGCATCAGGGTCTTTTCTAATGAGTCGGCTCTTTGCATCAGGTGGTGAATGGATTGGAGCTTCAGCTTCACCGTCCTTGAAAACCCTATTCAAGAAAGTGCACTGGGCACTAGCGTGCCAGGTCCCCAGTAAGATCCCGTGGACGTTGGGCACATGAATAAGATAGATAAGGTCTCTGCCCTTGTGGAGGTCACAGTCTCCTGGGTCAGAGCTACAAAGAGATAAAATAAATAAGTAAATAAGATGATTACAGAGTGTGACACAAGCTAGGAAGGAAGCTAGGGGCTGATTATCACAAAGGGCAACAATACATTTGCTAAATAGAGCGCTGTCTCCCAGTACACCCTCTCCCTGCCTAGGACTCTGGGTCACGCAGGAGCAGGTGAGCCTGTCTGACTCCCTCTTGCAAATGGATAAAGTCACAGAGTGCTGGCACATAGTAGGTGCTCAGTACATGTCAAATGAATGAATACATGGATGACAAGGCTGTCTAGGGCCAGCCTCTTGGCTCCTGCAAACCAAACAGAGAGGGAGAGGAAGGGGGGAGCTATGGAAGGGATGCTGGGTCTCCTGGATCCTGCAAAGGCCAGAAGGGTTTGCATGTGAGCCAAAATGAAAATGAATGATGGGGGAAACTTCACTCTACCAGCCCACCGTGTGTTAAATTGTACCCTCACTCTGCTGGCTTCTTGAATCCCTTCCCTGGTTATTTTTTTCATGTTGGCCTTTCCCCCCATCACACACAGTATTGTATTTGTCTTATTTATTTAATGTCTCTCTCCCTCTCAGGTGGCGGTAGCAGTAAAGAACCCTCCTGCCAATGCAGGAGACATAAGAGACGCGGGTTCGATCCCTGGGTCAGGAAGATCCCCTGAAGGAGGAAAAACAGCAATCCACTGCAGTATTCTTGCCTGGAGAATCCATGGACAGAGGAGCCTGGTGGGCTACAGCGCATGGTGGAGTGCAGAGTTGGACACGGCTGAAGCGACTTAGCATGCGCACGCACACACTCCCTCACTGAGAGGTAAACTCCACGAGGGCAAGGACTTTTTACCTGTTTTGTTCACTGAGAACTCTCCAGCGCCTGGCAAGTCCTGACACTCAGCAGGCGCTCAGTAAAGCGGGCAAAGTGAATGAAAGATCCCGGGCGGGGTCAGGAGAGCTCTGGGGTGTGGCCGGTGGAGGGACTGGACTCAGAGCCCATGAGGAGGGGGTTGCCCGTTAGGGAACTGGCCAAACGTGAACTGAACTGGGGCAAGCCGGGCTGGGAGGGGCAAGGGTTAGACTGGGGGCAGAGCGAAACTGGGGTTAGAGCCTTGGGGCGGGGTCTCCCTGGGGATGAGCCACCCCCGAGGCTGGGTGCTTCAGGGGCAGGACGCAGTGGAGGCGGGGCCTGCATGAGGCGTGGCCAGTATGAGATGTGTATAAGAGACAGCCCAACCCCTCTGCCCCCAGTGGAGTTCTCACGGGTTGTTGGCAGGGGCGGCGCCAACGGCAGCCAGGAGTCCCGGAGCCTCCCCGCAGTCTCAGGGCTCTGCTCCTCGCGGCTTTTCTTGCTCCCACTCCTTGCATCTCTCACGCCTGCTCCTGCTCCCCCAAGCCGGCACCTTCTGTGGCAAAGGAGACACGCGTGGAGGTGACCCGGATGATTCCGTCTGGGCAGAACACGGTACTGGGAGCAGTGAGTACGCCGCCCATCTGGGAGGAGCTCTTGAGAGCTGAACTCCCCCACTTACGAGCGCCCCAATCCCTCTCCAGGGCCCACAATTCCTCTGAGCGTCCTGGAGTCCCCCAGCGCTGGGAATGACCTCCAGCACTGCCAGGCGTGTCCTCTTTGAAGAACCACTTGGAGAGTTTGTTAAACAAGCACATTCCTAGGCTCTTCCAGCGGTGCCCGGGAGTCTGCATTTCAGCCTTCGCCCTACTGGGGAGTGGAGAGCGGCCTTCGGAGCTGGAGAGTTTGGAATCGATCGCTCAGCTTTATCCTTCCAGGTGTTAGCATTCCAATCTGGGCTTACTTTGTGCCAGCTAACGGCAATCGTGCTGGAACAACAGCCAACAGACTGAATGCTCACTACGCGTCCTGCAAGACGCCCAGGAGGAGCGTGGGGGTTTCCCTGATGAGGTCTGGATACCGCGATGCACCTCGGGGCTCCTATCTCCCCGGGACCGTTCCCCTTCGTGGCGACTCCTGGAGCCATGGACTGTGCTGCCATCTTGTGGCAGGCATGGGACCCGGGCGCTCCTTTTCCATTCTTGATTGTCCGGTCGCTCAGTCGCGTCCCACTCTTCCGGACCCCATGGACGGCAGCTCACTAGGATTCCTCGTTTTTCACNTACCCACTCCATTTTTATGGCCTGGAGAATTCCGTGGACAGAGGATCCTGGGGGGCTACAGTCCGTGGGGTAGTAAAGGGTTGGACATGACTGAGCGACTTTCACGATATATATAGTGTGTTATATATATAACAACATGTTACTGAGCGGCTGGCCATGCACATGTAGCATAACGTATCCTAAGCATTACGTAATTCTGTCTCCCATCTGTCCCCTCCTCCCTCCCCCTGCCCCAAAGACGGCCGCCCACTGTACATCCTGCGTCTGGGCCACATGGACACCAAGGGCTTGATGAAGGCCGTGGGGGAGGAGGTGCTGCTGAAGCATGTGAGTTGGGGTCCCTGCTCCCGGGAGCCCCCAACCCGGGGTTGCCCATGGCCAGAGCACCAAGAGAACGTTTGCCAGCCCCTTCTCTGCCTTCTAGATTCTTTCCGTCAATGAGGAAGGACAGAAGCGGTGTGAAGGGAACACGAAACAGTTTGGCCGTCCCATCAGGCAAGAACCCGGGCTGGGGGGTGATGGGGGCACTCCCCCCTAAACAGTAAAAACAGCCAAGGTTCACTGGGCATGGATGCCAGGCCGGGCAGCCTGCTAGATGCTTCACAGAGATGCCCTCCCCTAATTCTTATAGTGACTCTAATGAGGCAAGGTGTCCTTGTTCTTTACGGAGGGGGAAACCAAGGCTGAGAGTGGTGATGTCATCCAAGGCTGCTGAGCGGGGGAGGGGCGGAGCTGGGGTTGGAACTTGGTCCTGGCTGGCTCGGGCTCATGGGTTTTCTGCCTGTGCCACGCAGTCTCCTGGACTTAGCTTTTTGAGATCAGCTCTCCCACCCCCAAGATCTACCCTGGCCGTCTCCCAGGCAGGTGAACCTTGAAGGTGTCAGGGCTCATCCAGTGACCCACTGCCCCCTCTGCTGCCCCAAACTCCTATTCCTGAGTGGAGTTTCCCACACCAGTCCTCACAGGGGTGTCACCCCCCCCCCAAAAAAGGCACTTAACCTTTCTGAGCTGGGGCTTCCTCTTCTATAAACACTTCCTAGGGTTTCCTTGTGTGCACGCTAAACTGCCTCTGTCAAGTCCGACCCTTCATGATTCCATGGACTGTAGCCCGCCAGGCTCCTCTGTCCATGGGATTCTCCAGGCAAGAATACTGGAGTGGGTTGNAAAAAGGCACTTAACCTTTCTGAGCGGGGGCTTCCTCTTCTATAAACACTTCCTAGGGTTTCCTTGTGTGCACGCTAAACTGCCTCTGTCAAGTCCGACCCTTCATGATTCCATGGACTGTAGCCCGCCAGGCTCCTCTGTCCATGGGATTCTCCAGGCAAGAATACTGGAGTGGGTTGCCTTGCCCTCCTCCAGGGGATCTTCCCGAGCCAGAGACTGAACCCAGGCCTGTTGCGTCTCCTGCATTGGTACTTTACCACTGGTGCCACCTGGGAGGCCCTAGGACTTCCTTCAGTTCAGTTCAGCTCAGTCGCTCATGGCTTATTAAGAAGGATGACTTAAGAGGGGATACCAGGTGTTCCCTCACAGCTAGTCAGTAAAGAATCTGCCTGCAATGCAGGAGACCCGGGATCGATTCCTAGGTGGGAAGGATCCCCTGGAAAAGGAAATGGCAACCCACTCCAGTATTCTTGCCTGGAGAATCCCATGGACAGAGGAGCCTGGTGGGCTACAGTCCATGGGGTCGCAAAGAGTCAGACAGGACTGAAGCAACTTAGTACGCAGGCACCTCTTTTCAACAGTTATTAGTAACACATTGCTGACATCCTGATGAGGACTCTGCCCACATCATTCAGCTCTCAGGCACTTGAATCTGGGCACTCCAGCCTTGGTGTACGTGCTGAGAACCNGACTGAAGCAACTTAGTACGCAGGCACCTCTTTTCAACAGTTATTAGTAACACATTGCTGACATCCTGATGAGGACTCTGCCCACATCATTCAGCTCTCAGGCACTTGAATCTGGGCACTCCAGCCTTGGTGTACGTGCTGAGAACCCCTGTGCCCACGAGAGTGTCCTGCGGTCCCTGCCCCAGCGGCTGCCTCACTGAGACCCTCCGTCTGTCCCTGTCTGTGGGTCCCTGGGTCCCTGTGGACAGTGCTGGGGGCTCTGAGGGGTGGGGGTGGCAGAATGAGGTAGAGTGAGGTGGGCATCTCTGCCACAGCTCCTGGACCTGCCTGGTGGACCTGGAGGGTCTCAGCCTGCGGCACCTGTGGCGGCCAGGGGTGAAGGCCCTGCTGCGCATGATCGAGGTGGTGGAGGGCAATTACCCTGAGACCCTGGGCCGGCTGCTCATCGTGCGAGCGCCCCGCATCTTCCCCGTGCTCTGGACACTGGTGAGAAAGAGCAAGGAGCCTGAGATGGGAGAGGGTCCCTCTGGGATCTGCCTGTCCAATGATCCTGTGTCAGTTTTTCTCAGTAACGGCTTGACTAAGGTTTAATTCATTTCCCATAAAGTTCACCCTCTCTGGGAGTGCCCTGGTTGCCTAGTGGTTAGAGTCCTGGGCTTTCCCCACCGTGGCCTGGATTCAATCCCTGGTCGGGGAACTGAGATTCCACAAACCCCTGGTCAGAAGCAGCACTCACCCAGCTGGCTCCGGTGGGGGTGTGACCCACTCTCAGGAGGGTGTGCAGGATGGAGCGGCCCCAGGGGCTGGCCACTGCTGCACGCCCTGGCCACCCGGACAGACAAGAGGAAGGGATGTCCTTGTTACGAGAGCCCCGTGAGGGCTGGCACAGGTGAGGGGGGCGCTTCCAGGGGCACCGAAGCAGGGAGGGAGCAGGGAAAGGAGTACCCACCTCCCAGTGCCTACACAACCCCCTCACTGGCCGCAGCAGATGACAGCCAGCTTGCTGAGGCCCACAGGGACCACCTCCCAGGGTGGGGTCTGAAGGAGTGTGACCCACCCAAGTGGGATTTCCAGCTCCCCATTAATCTCCTGCCTGCGGCATTGGCCTGTGCTCTGCTCTGCCAAGTGCCTGGTTATCCACCTCCCTCCTTCCCTCCCTCCCTTCCCCAACTATTCACTGAGTCAGACACCACCCCAGCACTGGGACGCCATGAAAAACCAACTGACATGCAGCTTAGAGTTCAGTACTGAAATACTTTCCATCCGGGATAAACAAAACACATTATCCACACAATGGAATATTATTCTGCCGTGGAAAGGGAGTTGTGGTTCACACTACAACGTGGATGAGCCTTGAAAACATGAGGCTTGGTGAAAGAAGCCAATCACAGAAGGCCACACGTCGTTGCATTCCCTTTCTGTGAAATGTTCAGAAGAGGCAAATCATAGAGACGGGAAGCATACTGGTAGTTTCCAGGGGCTGAAGGGGAAGGAGAAGGGAGCTACTGCTGGCGGATCTGGGGTTTCCTTTTGGGGGATGAAAATGTCTTGGAATTAGAGGTGATGGCTGCACAGCATAGTGGATGAACTGAGGATTGTTCACTTTAAAATGGTTAATTCTGGGATTTCCCTGATAGTCCAGTGATTAGGACTTGGAGCTTCCACTGTACCGGGTTCAGGTTCGATCCCTGGTCGGGGAACTAGGATCCTGCAAACCTTGCAAGGTGGCCAAAAAATAAAAATAAAAATAAAATACTTAACTCTATGTTCTGTGAATTACACCTCAATTAAAAAAAAAAATCTTTCCATCTTGCCTTATCTCCCCTGTTTCAGATCAGCCCCTTCATCAATGAGAATACCAGGCAGAAGTTCCTCATCTACAGCGGTAGCAATTACCAGGGCCCCGGAGGCCTTGTTGATTATCTGGACAAAGATGTGATTCCTGACTTCCTTGGGGGAGAGTGCCTGGTGAGGCCCCAGCAGGCCCTCCGTACCCACGGCGGGGATGGTCTGTGGCCTCAGGGAGACACGGCCGCAGGTGGTGGGAGGCTGGGGGAGGGCACACCCCCTGTGCGTGGTCTGAGCTGGGGAGGACCCTGCTGACTCTTTGGAGGCAGAGTTGGTCTTAGCAGCTGCCCCTACGAGAGGTGACTCCTCTCTGAAGGGGGGACCTTATGCTGGTGCTTTCAAGCAAAGCTGAAGTTTCCCGGAAGCTCAGAGACCAGGCCAGTCAAGGGCTTACCATTCTGAATCCCCATCCAGTAGGTTGCCAGGCAGAAGTTAGCATTTAGCTGCTGACTTTGCAGCCTCTACTGCGAGGGGAGGAGACTCAAATGTCCCAGCAGCCTGGACCCAGGAGCTAGTGTACCCAAAGGGACTTATTTATTCCCAACTTGCAGCTACACGACAAGGGATGATCAGGCAACAGGTTCCAGGGGAGGCGCCCCCAGACCGCTTTTATTGCTTCCCCTGGGGGTGAGGTAGGGGGTGACCCTTATCTCATCTGATGTGGAAGGGCATGTCCTTTCCCTTCTCCAGCAGAAATCTCAAACAGGACTTCCCTTGTGGTCCACTGGTTAATAATCTGCCTGCTAATGCAGAGGACATGGGTTTGATCCCTGATCTGGGAAGATTCCACATGCCTGAGCAACTAAGCTTGAACTCCACAACAAGAGAAGCCACTGCAACAAAGAATGGCCCCTATTTGATGGAACTAGAGAAAATCCACACACAGCAATGAAGACCCAGTGCGGCCAAAAAGAAAGAAAACCTCAAAGAGCAATGCTGCATGATTTCAGGGTTAAAAAATAAGGGGAGAGAGAGAGGTTTCCTAGAAATTTTGCCAAGCTTGCCAGGTCTCTCCGATCGTCAGGCTCTGTATGCATGTTGTAATTTGTGGTTTCAGGGGTCATAGAGCAACTTCCTCTGGGTCAGCCAGGCCTGGCTGGGCCCTGACTGTCACCTGGTGTCTTTGTCCCCCAGTGCAATGTCCCTGAAGGAGGACTGGTCCCCAAGTCCCTGTATCTGACGGAAGAGGATCAGGATCATGAAGACCAGCTGCAGCAGTGGAGAGAGACGTACTACTCGGCCAGTGTGCTCCGCGGGGCCCCCCACGAGGTGCTGGGGTCCCGGGCTGGGAGGGCCCGCTGGGCTGGGTGTCATCTTAGGTCAGGGACCTTGAAGCAGAGACTGAGATGAGGGTTCTTGTGCCCATGACTTGTAGAGGATCAGCCTCAGGAGAAACCCTTAAGGAGGGTGGTGGTGAGTGTGCTAAGTCATTTCAGTCATGTCCGACTCTTTGCCACCCTATGGACTGTAGCCAGCCAGGTTCCTCTGTCCATGGGATTCTCCAGGCAAGAATACTGGAGTGGGTTGCCATTTCTTCCTCCAGAGAATCTTCCTGAACCCACATCCCTTATGTCTCCTGTATTGCATTGGCAGGCGGGTTCTTTACTACTAGGGACAGAAGCTAAGCCAAGAGCTGGCTGCAGCCATAGTCTAGCCCAGTCTGATTCGAGGGGAGAGCGGTGCAGGGGGCTGGCCTCGGTACCCGCACATCAGCCTGTCATTGGCTATGGTCACTCTGGCACAGGGAATCGTCCCAGGTGATTCACACAGAAGTGGATCTGTTTGTCCCGAGCAATTCTTGGACTTGGGGTGGGGAATAGAGACCAGGGTGGACACCCAGACACCTGCAGCTGACTTTCGCATCCCAGCCCCCTCCAGACCGGACATTCAGACCTCACCTGTCACCTGTCCCCTTGCAGGTCACCGTGGAGATTCTGGAGAGGGAGTCAGTCATCACCTGGGACTTTGACATCCTCCGCGGGGACGTGGTGTTCAGTCTGTACCACGCCAAGCAGGCGTCCACGCCCGGCCCCCGGGAGCCTGGGGCCAAGGCCGGCGGGCAGCTGACGGACAGAGGCTGGGCCCTGGGTGCAGATTTCAGCTGCGTGGAGGCCCCCCTCATCTGCCGGGAAGGGGAGAGCATCCAGGTCATCTTTTGGGTCATTTATTCATTCATCACGATCACACAGGACCGAGTGTCTGCTGCATGCCAGGGTTCCGGGGGAACAGCAGTGCACAGATTGGACCCGGTCCCCGGGCTCAGAGACCCCGCGGAACAGTGGGGGAGAAAGACAGATGCGGGGAGGTCCGAGACCTGGCAACCCAGGGCCCCAGCTTCAGCATCCTCCCGAGACTCTTGTTGGAGATGCAGGTTGCTGGCCCCATGCCGTGTGGGCGGGCTCAGAAGCCCTGGGAGCGGGGCCTGCTGTCTGCCTCCTTCACGTCTGCCTGGTTTCCTGATGCACAGTCACGTTTCAGTACCCACGTAGCAGGGAGACTGTAGGTCTGGAAACAGCACTTGGGGATGTGCCACCAGAACCTGGGCCACCCTGCTGACCACCT
>SJYV01019187.1:369188-390223 GCA_006410875.1 Neotragus pygmaeus
AAAAAAAAAAATCTTTCCATCTTGCCTTATCTCCCCTGTTTCAGATCAGCCCCTTCATCAATGAGAATACCAGGCAGAAGTTCCTCATCTACAGCGGTAGCAATTACCAGGGCCCCGGAGGCCTTGTTGATTATCTGGACAAAGATGTGATTCCTGACTTCCTTGGGGGAGAGTGCCTGGTGAGGCCCCAGCAGGCCCTCCGTACCCACGGCGGGGATGGTCTGTGGCCTCAGGGAGACACGGCCGCAGGTGGCGGGAGGCTGGGGGAGGGCACACCCCCTGTGCGTGGTCTGAGCTGGGGAGGACCCTGCTGACTCTTTGGAGGCAGAGTTGGTCTTAGCAGCTGCCCCTACGAGAGGTGACTCCTCTCTGAAGGGGGGACCTTATGCTGGTGCTTTCAAGCAAAGCTGAAGTTTCCCGGAAGCTCAGAGACCAGGCCAGTCAAGGGCTTACCATTCTGAATCCCCATCCAGTAGGTTGCCAGGCAGAAGTTAGCATTTAGCTGCTGACTTTGCAGCCTCTACTGCGAGGGGAGGAGACTCAAATGTCCCAGCAGCCTGGACCCAGGAGCTAGTGTACCCAAAGGGACTTATTTATTCCCAACTTGCAGCTACACGACAAGGGATGATCAGGCAACAGGTTCCAGGGGAGGCGCCCCCAGACCGCTTTTATTGCTTCCCCTGGGGGTGAGGTAGGGGGTGACCCTTATCTCATCTGATGTGGAAGGGCATGTCCTTTCCCTTCTCCAGCAGAAATCTCAAACAGGACTTCCCTTGTGGTCCACTGGTTAATAATCTGCCTGCTAATGCAGAGGACATGGGTTTGATCCCTGATCTGGGAAGATTCCACATGCCTGAGCAACTAAGCTTGAACTCCACAACAAGAGAAGCCACTGCAACAAAGAGTGGCCCCTATTTGATGGAACTAGAGAAAATCCACACACAGCAATGAAGACCCAGTGCGGCCAAAAAGAAAGAAAACCTCAAAGAGCAATGCTGCATGATTTCAGGGTTAAAAAATAAGGGGAGAGAGAGAGGTTTCCTAGAAATTTTGCCAAGCTTGCCAGGTCTCTCCGATCGTCAGGCTCTGTATGCATGTTGTAATTTGTGGTTTCAGGGGTCATAGAGCAACTTCCTCTGGGTCAGCCAGGCCTGGCTGGGCCCTGACTGTCACCTGGTGTCTTTGTCCCCCAGTGCAATGTCCCTGAAGGAGGACTGGTCCCCAAGTCCCTGTATCTGATGGAAGAGGATCAGGATCATGAAGACCAGCTGCAGCAGTGGAGAGAGACGTACTACTCGGCCAGTGTGCTCCGCGGGGCCCCCCACGAGGTGCTGGGGTCCCGGGCTGGGAGGGCCCGCTGGGCTGGGTGTCATCTTAGGTCAGGGACCTTGAAGCAGAGACTGAGATNTTTTTTTTTTTTTTTTCAGATTCACTATATGGAGCTTCCCCTGTGGCTCAGATGGTAAAGAATCTGCCTACAGTGCAGGAGACCCAGGTTTGATCCCTAATATATAGATATCAAATATAGTTCCCTGAGCTATACAAGAGGCTCTTGTTATTTACGTGATGGCTAATTTTAAGTGTCCATTTAGAGAGTGTTTTGGGGTGAGAGTAACATTTAAACTGTG
Organism: Neotragus pygmaeus; assembly: GCA_006410875.1. Classification (NCBI taxonomy): domain Eukaryota; kingdom Metazoa; phylum Chordata; class Mammalia; order Artiodactyla; family Bovidae; genus Neotragus; species Neotragus pygmaeus. Next base: position 370,817 of record SJYV01019187.1, read on the forward strand.
AACTCTAAGTAAGTGGATTGTTCTCCCTAACCTGGCGGTGGGGCTCATCCAATCAGTTGAATAACTGAGTAGAACAAAATGTCCAGCCTCACTAAGCAAGAGGGAGCTCTCCCGGGTTTCCACTTGCCAGCCTTTGGACTGGAACTTCAGCATCAACTTTCCTGGGTCTCTAGGCAGCTGGCCCACACTGCAGATTCAGGACTTGCCAGCCTCCATAATCTTGTGAGCCAATTCTTATAGTGAAACTCTCTCCCTCTCACTCATGTATTTATACATACGTATAAATTCACATGTATGTATATTTATATACACATACGTGTGTATAGTTATATACATACATGTGTGTGTATACTTGTATACATATATATAAATATGTGTGTATATTTACATGAATGCATGCTCAGTCAACTAAGTCATTTCCAACTCTTTGCGACCCTACGGACTGTAGCCCACCAGGATCCTCTGTCTATAGCATTTTTCAGGCAAGAATACTAGAGTGGGTTGCCATTTCCTTCTCCAGGAGATTCTCCTGACCCAGGAATCAAACCTGCATATACTGAGTCTCCTGCACTGGCAGGTGGATTCTTTACCACTAGTGCCACCTGGAAAGTGTGTGTATATTTATATCCACATATATATAAAGATATGTGCATATTTATATATATGCACATATCCTATTGTGTACTTGTCTGGAGAACCTAGTATAGTGATTAAATATGTCCCCAGGGATCGCAAAATTTCTCCCGAGAAAATGGAAGTCTCAAGTTAAGAGGAAGGTACATGTATGTCCCATTCAATCCTTTCAACCACTGTTTGAGGCAAAGGCTGGATTCCTGTTTTACAGATGGGAAAACTGAGGCCTAGGGAGATGATGTAAACTGTGCCAAGTCATACAGCAGTGTAGCAGTTGAGCCAGAATGGAAACTCCACCCTTTCTAGCCCCAAAGTCCATGCCTGGTTATGCTCTCCCCAGACCCCCTTCACACCGCCTCATACACTCTGGCAGTCACATTTGTGGTGAGAACCCCACAGTCACATGACTTGCTGGCCTAAGCTCCCCAGTCACCATCTAGGACAACGCCCTCGTCAGTCTCACGTGCACTAGCAAGTGGAACGAGGGCTAAAATTGTTAGGTGCTGTCTTGAAATCTAAAGCCAGACGGGTTCATGTTGATATACGGCAGAAACCAACACAATAATGCAAAGCAATTATCCCCCAATTAAAAATAAATGTTTAAATTTTAAAAGGGCTTCCCTGGTGACTCAGAAGTAAGGAACGTGCCTAAAATGCAGGAGATCCGGGTTCAATCCCTGGACTGGGAAGATCTCCTGGAGAAGAAAATGGCAACCCATTCCAGTATTCTTGCCTGAACAATCCCATGGACAAAGGAGCCTGGAAAAATTTAAAAAATAAAACTGGAAGGGCCTCGAGCGTCCTAAGCAGAAACTACCCTCTCACTCGGCTCCCGAGGAAAATGTTAGAGCCAAATGCTCCTCCGATCCCAGCACGCTGCCTGCTTACCTCTGAGCCTTTCAGGTCAGTCCCGTCAGCTTGTAGGGAACGTGATAAATTGAATCTCATCTTTGTTTCTGCACTTGCCACATTATTGAACAGGGGATTTTTGCAGAAACTGACTATGGCCAGTGATTTGTTATGTAGGTGAATACCGAAGCATCTCTGGTCAGTAACATTCGGGTAACAAAAAGCACATTACTACAGTCAGTATTAACATTTTTCCACAGTAGCAACAAGGTTCAGCTAACAGCTGCATCACATATAGCTACACTGTGACTTAATCTCCTTTTGGCAGACACTTTGGTGATTTCCAGTCTTGTTTTCCATTTCCAAACATTGCAACGAATTTTTGTGCATATGTCTTTGTACAGTTGGGAGGCATAGCGGATATTACCNCAGCTGCATCACATATAGCTACACTGTGACTTAATCTCCTTTTGGCAGACACTTTGGTGATTTCCAGTCTTGTTTTCCATTTCCAAACATTGCAACGAATTTTTGTGCATATGTCTTTGTACAGTTGGGAGGCATAGCGGATATTACCTTTGCTGCTAATGTAGAAAAGTGTCATTATGAAGGCTGGTTGGTTTTTTTTTTTTTTTTTGGTTAAAAAATTTTAAAACCCTTCTGAAGTTAGTGTCTTCAAGCTCATTATACTTTTGGTACAGTGACTATAAGTGCCTTTTCAACCTAACTTACATATATGTGAAGTTCTCCTGGTATGCTCTGAGTCAGCATGTGACTTGGACTTATAGAGCTCTTTGAGAAGACAAAATAGCATTTAATTATCTAGAAAGTAATAAACGTGAAAATTGTATTGTAATAGATAATATACTACTTCCATAACAACGGGATTAGAAACACTTTCAGTGAAAATATTTGAAATGAGTTAATTAATTTGACAGTGGAGCTAAGGCCTGGCAATATCGCCTCCTAGTGGCCTGGAGTTCTCGTCCCACCGGTAACCGAGAGTTGGTTCCTGCTTTGGGGAGCAGCTCCAACAGCAGAGCATTAACTCATTTCAGTAACTTCTGGGTTAGAAGCAGAGTGACACTGGGGTGTGGGGGAAGAGCAAAGTTTTCTTCAAGATTCGGCCTCTTCTTGAGTAGTTGAATATGGAGGTTCTTTATGAAATCAGTGAGTCTAAAGAATTTTAACACCAATCATTGGCATATCGTCCGGATTTCACAACTCCTACCCATTTCCTTGGACCGCAAGGAGATCCAACCAGCCCATCCTAAAGAAGATCAGTCCTGAGTGTTCATTGAAAGGACTGATGTTGAAGCTGAAACTCCAATACTTTGGCCACCTGATGCGAAGAGCTGACTCATTTGAAGACCCTGATGCTGGAAATAATGAAGGTGGGAGAAGGGGATGACAGAGGATGAGAAGGGTGGATGGCATCACNTCCGGGTCCGCCGGGTTCCAGGACCGAGAAGGTGCGCAGGGGCTCGGGCGCTCGCGTCAGGTGACCGGGCACCGCGCGGTCTGCGAAGTACGAGACGAAGGTGCGCACGGAGGGGCGGTGGGCGCCGGCGGTCTGGGCGGCCGGCGGCCAGCTCTCGTGCTCCAGGCGGCCGGCGTGCACTCTTGTGCAGTCCCGGGCGAGGCGCGCGCGCGCGCGGGAGTAGGGCAGGAGCACGTCGTCGTCGCGGGAGGCCCTGCGGGGATTGGGGGGGGGAGGCACACAAGAGTTCGGAGTGCTGTGCCCTGGTCTGGGGGGCCGCCCCCCCACAACCGGACTTGCCCCCGCGAGAGCTGTACTCACCCTGAGCCGAGGTCGCCGGATGCTTCCAGTAGGAAGCCGCGCAAAGCAATGAAGAAGAGAAGGAAGCGACCCATGGAGGACGCCATGTTGGATTCGGACCTCCGGTCACGTGAGCTTAGCCCACATGACGTGACCCAGGACCAAGCACGGGTGGCAGCTCTTAGCTCTGAAGCATTTGTACTTCTTCGGATATCGCGAGATATCTTCCTGATAACTTGCTGAGTTAATTTTTTTAGAGGGGGCGGGGTTCTGGGATGGCGGGAACCTTTTACGTTGTTGTAATATTGAAGTCTACGGGAAAGTTGACAAAGTAGTATAAAGAACCTCTGTGTGCTTTTTACTTGTCTTTACCAATTGTTAACGTTTGCGCTTCATTCATAATACACATTTTGGGAACCATTTCAGCCAAGCTGTGGACATCATGAAGCATCACCTAGACACTTTTTTATGTATCGCACCTTAACACTTTATGTATCCTCTGTGAGGATATTCTTACAGAAGCATGGGTCAAGTAAAATTAGGATGGTTCATACCGATAGAATTCTATTAACTAATCCACAGGTCACATTCAGATATTTCCAGTTGTCCACATAATGTCCTATATAGCTAGCCAAAGGCGGCGTCCCGGGTTAAGGTGGCCTTTTGGTGCCTCTGTAATGCACAAGCCACACAGGAGCCAGCACAAGTATTCAGGTGCCAAAAATTCACCAGCAAACAAATTGGTCCGCGGCCAACTTTCGGGAAATCCCCTGTTTTCAATTGACCAGGAGCTGCAGGTGATTTTTACTCTTCTCCCTACTTAGATGTTTGTCACTCCACTGCCAAGTTGTTACAAGTGTAATGTGCGTGTGTGCTAGTCACTTCAGTTGTGTCCGAATCGGAGCTGTAGAAGTCTGAAAGGCTGAGAACCAAGACCCAACGCTCAGCTCAACTGCATTCTACATTTATTCATCTGCTCCCACACCTGGGTCCATCCCGGCCCCACCTCCCCGGCTCAGCTCCCCGAGGGCAAGGGGGACAGCGATGACCCTGGGTTCTTTGCGTCAGCTGCTTCTGCCTCCATATGTGACCTGCACCCCAGGACTTAAGAATACGATGGACTAAAGGTGTGGGCTTCATCTTCCTGGTGGTGGCAGGTGTGGAACTGTGTCAGTGCTGGTTGGGTGGTGTCATTGTGGGTGGCCGCAGCTTTTCCTCTGCTGGGGGGTATTCCGCCAGGACATAGAGGAAGCCACCCAGGGCTGCAACAGCCATGGCTGTGTTGTGGGAGGAGCAGCCGTCTGGGGAGACAGACAGAGGTACCGCTGTGAGTCCTGGGAGTGGGGCACAGCAGGCAGCCACTGCTCCACTGTGAGAACTTCTCAGATATTCTCCCAGCCAGCCTGGTGTCCCCAGATCCCCCTTGCAGGGCTGGGCATGACCTGCCAACCTCCACGAATGTTGGCTACTAAAGTCTCCCCTCTGGGAAGAAATGTCTTCAGCCAGTTGGGACCTCATCTGGGAGGTTATGTCTTGTCCAGAAGACTTCCTTACACAGGCAGGGGTGACTCTATGTTGTGATTCACGCTCCAGAGCCCCTTCCTGGAGGCCACATCCTGGTCCAGTTCTTTCCACCTTCCCCTATGCTCAGGATCTGCATGAGACCTTCTAGAACAGCACCTAGTGGCTCCATTTCACAGATGGGGAAGCAGAGACTCTGGGAGCAGAGCTAAAATCCCAACCCTGGAGACTCTATAGCTCATTTCTTCTACTTGACAGCCTCCCTCAGCCCTGCCTGGGGCCTACCTGGTCCCATGTTTGTTCAAACAGCAACCTGGGCCAGGAGCTCCTTTGACATTATTTATAATGGCCTCTTATTATGAGTCTTCTGAGCTCAAAATGAGCTGTCCACCTTTAGTCTCTGAGCAGGTTGAAGGCAGCCATGACTTTACTTTCCTCTGGAGAAGGGACTGCCCCTCTGAGGGAGAGAGAATGCAGACTTCAAGGAGCCTAATTACTAACCCTGGCAATCCATACTGGCAACCTTCATAGGACAAATGTCATGGGAAGCACGTTGCATGATGATCTGAAATTGACCACCCAAATCCCCTATGAATGAGGCACTGCTTGGTTCCCATTTTACAGATGAGGAAACTGAAGCTCAGAGAGATTGAGCAACTCCCACAGCAAAGAAAGGCAAAAGCTGATTTGAACCCAGAGAGTCTGATTTCAAATCCGGTGCCCTTAGTCAACAGATGTGCATGTCATAAATGAAAGAAGGAATACGCCTCTCCCAGCTTCTTGGGCTGCTGGTCAACCTGCAGGGGCCCCAGGAAGGACCTCAGGCTGTAGGATTTCTGTAGCTCCCTCTCCAGCCCACAGGCGATCCTAGTGTCTAGCTGTCAGTCTCCAGGGAGAAGCCAGCTCTCCAGAAGTGCACAGCGGGTCCTCTACCGCTGGCTACAAGCAGCCCCAGCCCCTGGGCCAGGCAGACCTTGCCAAGGCAGGGGGCCCTGGAGGTCTCCTGAGGACTCTACCCCCGATCAGCCCAGCCTTTGGTGGCAGCTACAGAACAAACCTGTCGTCACTCTCCTCTCTTGTCACTTGCAGGTAGATGATGAAGCTGTGGTGGGGTTCCTGGTGAGACGTTTAGTTGTTGGAATCATTCCCCAGTGTGTGCTGGACATCTCTATGCTGGGCAGCTCATCTCCCTTCCTGCTCTTGCCTTGCAGTTATTTTAATTTTTATTAATAATTATAAAAGAAATATTTTTTTGTGCTAAGTGACTTCAGTCACGTCTGATTCTTTGTGACCCTACGGACTGTAGTCCGCCAGGCTCCTCTGTCCATGGGATTCTCCAGGCAAGCACACTAGAGTGGCTTGCCATGCCCTCCTTCAGGGATCTTCCTGACCCAGGGATGGAACCTGCATCTCTTCTGTCTCCTGAATTGGCAGGCAGGTTCTTTACCACTAGCACCACCTGGAATGCATGAATAGTCATAGCCTGTTCTGTTTCTCTACATTGATGGACTGACTACATAGCGAACTCATCTCAACTAGGACACATTTGCCAGGGAAGGGGGCGCTGTTCATAATGGCTCCAGGGAAATTCTCTGGAGGTCCAGTGGTTAGGACCCTGGTTGAATCCCTGGTCAGGGAACTAAGATCCCATAAGCCATGTGGCACAGCCAAAAAATAAATAAAAGGGCTCCAGGATGGCAGGTGTAAATTGGGAACACCAGGACATGTGGCCCCCAGGACTGTGCTTGTCACTTGTCCACTGGCTCAAAGATCCCCCTTCTGCCCTTCTTTGCTCCAAATCCCAGTGCACCAACTCCTTCAAACTATTCAATACATTTACCAGACTGCCTTGCCCACCACCGGCAGGCACAGGTGGGATGAGGGGAGAAGCCAGGTGTCTCTCCCCCTGCCCCACGCCCCTGCTCCTCTGCATCCAGCCTCCACAGGCTCTGCTCCTCCCACGGTCCCTCCAGCTCTGCATCCAGGGGGGACGGGGTTGCCCTGCAGTGGCTAACCTCTGTGTTTTCTTACCTTTTCTGTTTTCAGCTCTTGCAGCGCCTCTGAGATGAGTTCCCTATATTCAATTCCCTCTGCTGAAGTTCCCAATTCAGGTTCTGTTTTCCTGATTAGACTTTGACCAAGAGGGATTACCTCTGTGACGTTCAGTGTAAAATACACTTAAACATCTCTTTTATGTTCCCATCCCTGGAGACAGCATCTCTGGACTCCCCACTTTCAAAGAGGAGGGCATCATCAATTCCTACCCTTCCCTTTAGCTCCCAAACACAAAAACCCTCCAGTCTGGCCCCTCGGTGGTGCTGGAGTGTGAGCTGTGTGTATTTTTTCTAGGGCCTCTTGACAAGAAGTTCCCTTGGCTATTTTCATTACCTGCAAACTGTTTCTCTCGCCTCTTCACTCTTCTCAAAAACTGCTGTTGGTACTGAATGGCTTTAGGTAATTCTTCATCTTCAGCAGCTGGGAGAAGAGTAAAGGGTGAACTTCTCAAGATGGATTATTTTTTTAGTGTTTCTGTTTTTCTTTTTTTCAGTTGGGGTATAATTGCTTTCCAATGTTGTTATTTTCTGGTGTACAATGAGTCGATGGATTTTTAAACGTTACTGGCTGGGACTTTCCTGGTGGTCCAGTGGCTAAGACTCTGAGCTCCCAATGCAGGGGGCCTGGGTTCCATCCCTGGTCAGGGAACTAGGTCCCACCTGCCACAACTTAAAAAAAAGATCCTGCACACTGCAACTTAAGATCCCATGTGTGGCAAATAAGACCAGGTGCAGCTAAATAAACACTGAAATAACTACTGGCTAAGCCCCTCCTCTTCACAACACCTCAAGCAACACAGGTCTCCTGAATCTGGAGGCACTACTGGAAGTTTCTGCGAGCACCTGTCTGCTGTCACATCCCCAACACCTGTGTGTGTTGTGTGCATGTGTGTGCGTGGACACGCATGGTGCATGGTGCATGTCTCTCTCCACATCCCTAACACCACTGCATCCTTTCCCCACCTGGCCTAGAAGCCCAGCACCCTCTTGCCCCAACCCCGCTCCCAGTCAAGGAGGAAGTGCAGCTCACCTGGCTCCCCGAAGCATCCTTCCCGTGGCTTCTGCCAGCTGAGAATGGCCTGCAGCCACCGGAGCTTGTAGAAGTCGGAGAAGCCACTCATCCCACAGAACACGACTGGAAGCAAAGACGGGACCCTCTGCAGGCCTGCCCCCCAGGCCCACCTCTTCCCCCTCCCCAAGGCCACCATGGTGCCATCTGCTAGAGAAGCAGCACCAGGAGGTGGGCACTCAACACCATAGCTGGGACTTCCCCGGTGGTGCAGTGGATCAGAGTCTGCCTGCCAATGCAGGAGACACCAGTTTGATCCCTGGTCCAGGAAGATTCCACATGCCTCGGAGCAACCAAGCCCATGTGCCACAACTACTGAGCCTGTGCTTGAGGACCTGCAAGCTGTAACTACTGAAGCTCATCCCTAGAGCTTGTGCTCTGCAACAAGAGAAGCCTGCAAACTGCAATGAAGAGTAGCCCAGCTAACTGCAATTAGAGAAAGCCCTTGCCAAAAAAATCAACGAAGACCCAGTGCACAAACAAACCGCACGGTGGCTGGAAGGAGGCAGCCCTGAGGGCCTGCCTTAGTGAGCAGGGGCCCCCAGACCCGAGTCCTGCTTCCACTTAGGGCCTCAGTCAGGGCTGCTCAAGAGTCAGGGTCACTACCGGGGCCTGGACACCAAGCAGAGGAGCGGCCACCAGGGATTCCTCTCTCAGGCTCCTCTCTCAGGCTTTAAGGGTCCGTTTTCCAGTCACCTAGTTGGTCAGTCTGTCCAGAGCCCCACCACTGGGCCAGCTTTTCGGGGCAGGAAGCAGTCAAAACAGTGGCAGAAAAAAGTACAGAATGTGCACTTAAATTTGAGTTTCAAAAAAACAATGAATTTTTTAAAAAGTTAAGTATACCCCATGCAATGTTGGGGATATACTAAGAATGTATTCATTGTTTATCTGAAGTTCAAATTTGCCTGGGTATCCTGCATTTTCATTTGCCAAACCTGGCAGCCCTACTCTGTGTTGTGTGTGTGTGTGTGTGTGTGTTTGCCTGAAATCGGGCACACCCTGCAGCTCTATTCCTAGAGTAGAATGTGGGGCCCACTGTTTTCCATGAAGACATCCCGGGTCGGGTAGGCATATCCGATGGCATCGGCTCTCCGGTTCAGGTCCATCATGTTGGCGCAGAATACGTTCATGTAGCGCTGGCTCTGGCGGAACAGCCCACTGGTGCACCCCGTCTGGGGGAACAAACAGAGACAAGTCGGAGAGCGGGCGGCAGATGCGTGCTCTGTCACAGGGAGACACCTGCTATTCTGAAATGGTGTTGCAAGTGGCTGCCTTTGACAGCACATCTTTCTCCTTTTTCCCCAAATTTCTTCCACATCCACGCTCCCAGCCATGGGAGGCTTAGTCACTGGGGACGGAGAGAGCTGGGTTCAACTCCTGAGTCAGCCACTTACGAGGTGTGCGACCCCTACCACCTAAGTTAACCTATCATGAGCCTCCAGGGTCTTCATGGGGAGAAGAAAGTGAGGCCGCTGGGTGCTGCACCAGAGGGGCGCTGGCGTGGGTGGGAGTGCTGGACACCAGGGGGCTCTCTAAAGCTGTTAGCTGCTGTCACAGCAAGCTGATTCCAGCCTAACTGCGCTGTAGCACACAGCTACAGCCCTTCACAAGGGATAGAACTACCATATGGCCCAACAATCCCCCTACTTGGTCATGTACCCTGAGAAACCCACAATCCAAAAAACGCACATGTGCCCCAGCATTCACTGTAGCACTATTTACAATTGCCAGGATATGGAAGCAACCTAGGCGTCCATTGACAGATGAATGGGTGAAGAAGGTGTGGTAAAAATATACAATGGAGTATTACTCAGCCATAAAAAGGGAATGAACGTGAGTCAGTTGTAGTGAGGTGGATGAACCTAGAGTCTGTTATACAGAGTGAAGTAAGTCAGAAAGAGAAAAACAAATATATTAATGTATACATATGGAAATCTAGAAAAATAACACTGATCAACCTATTTGCAGGAGAGGAATAGAGATGCAGACACAGAGAACGGACTTGTGTACTCAGCCGGGGAAGAAGAGGGTGGGACAAACTGAGAAAGGAGCATTTACATATATATGCTATCGTGTGTAAAATAAATAGCTAGTAGGAAGCTGATATATAGCACAGGGAACCCAGCCTGGTACTCTGTGATGACCTAGAGGGGTGGGATCGGGAGAGGGGAGGGAGGCTCAAGAGGGAGGGGACATATATATATATATATATACACACACACATATATTTATGACTGATTTGTGTTGTACAGCAGAAACCAACACAACATTGTAATTATCCTCCAATTAAAAAAAAAAAGAGCCTGGGCTGCAGATTGGTCTCACCACATGGAGAAAAGGACGGGTGATGAGAACAGGCTTTTAAAAACTGCTATAGCAATATGTCAGACTAATTTTCTATCTGCTGAATCTAATAATCACAACAATTTTCCTTGTAATTTGGCTTTTATTGTATTTATAAAAACACTGGGCTGTGACAATTTGCAAATAATTAATAATAATAAAGCTATTAAAATCAACAAATCCTTTCTTGATTAAGAATTTCTGGGCATTGAGTAACATTTTTGAATAGAGATGGCAAGCTCTGCCTTGTATGTAAATAAATATATGTTTAAATGAGTATTTAGCGAGAGTTCCCTGGCAGTCTAGTGGTTAGGATTCTGTGATTTCATTGCTGTGACCTGGGCTCAGTCGCTGGTCAGGGAACTGAGATCCCGCAAGTCATGTGGTGAGGCCAAAATAAAATAAAATGCTGCTGCTGCTGCTAAGTTGCGTCAGTCGTGTCCGACTCTGTGTGACCCCATAGACGGAAGCCCACCAGATTCCCCCGTCCCTGGGATTCTCCAGGCAAGAATGCCGGAGTGGGGTGCCATTTCCTTCTCCAATGCATGAAAGTGAAAAGTGAAAGGGAAGTCGCTCAGTTGTGTCCGACTCTTCGAGACCCCACGGACTGCAGCCTACCGTGTTTAGCAAAATGTGAGTGCTTGGGGTTAAAGAGTGTTGGGCACAGGGAAGGGACGGTGGATCTCTTTTGGTCTTGGCTTGGAAGCAGCTAGTGACGAACTTTGTTCTAAAACCTTTTCCATCTGTCGTTTACTGAGTTACTTCTGTGGCTCCTCTCCCAGCCCTTCTCTGGTTCGCTGATGCCCTGTGGTCCAGTTCAGCACACAAAGCTCTTTGTCCAACAGAACCTCAACACTACCACCCCCAACCTCGCCCCCACTTTGGTTGGATTTCACGGCCGATGAATGGTGTGCAATTTCCCACTCCTGAGGTCTGAAGCACAGGTTTAAAACCCACTTATTTTCCTGGTGTGAACATGCAAAACCACACTGTCGAGAGTGCCTTCTGGTCATTTTTTCTCCACCTCTGGCTGTGGCTGGGCCTATGCCGGGCACTTACCATTCTGGCTGAGAGGAAGAAGAGTAGCTGGTGGGACAGGCAGTAGCCAGAACAGCCGGGCCTGGTCATGAGGCTCCTGCAGAAATTGGAGAGCTGGCAGGGCTGGCTGCTGTTTGTCCTGTGGGAGAAGTGGTTCCAGGCTGTTAAGAGCATCCTGAATCAAGCCTGGGGGCCTGGAGCCTTTCCCAGGTCCTGATTCCCCCTCTAGTTACTACAGCTCGCAGCTGAGCCAGATAAACACGTGTCCTTTCCTGGACCGGCTGAATCGGTCCCTCTGGCACAGTGAGATGACACCAGAGCTGTCCTGGGTTGCGGGGAGCCACCAGGGGCTGTGACACCTCATTTCTCCGTGGGACTCCCCAGTACCATCTTTCCCAGAATTGCCCTAAACAGCAGATCCCCCACACCCCCTGTGCCAGGCCTGCCCCATAGAAGGGATGGGGCAGGTCCCCCATTGCAGTAGACCGCTCTGCAAGCCCAGCTGTGTCCTGGCCCAAACACCTCTCTGAAGGATGCTGAGACGGCGGGGGCCTGGGCACCTGCTGCCTCTTCTGCTAATGGGTTCCTGCACCTAGGGCTGGCCCTGGAGGGTTTCCTCCAAGCCTTCTGCACAGCAGGATAAAATGGTGAGCTCAACAAGGCTGGTTCCTTCTTTCTGGGACTTACAGCCCTGTCCTGCTTTTTGGAACCTGTTCTCTTAGCCGGATGCAGTTTGCATTTGTCCTGCAGAACCATAAAATGAGCGTGAACTGCACCTGGCGAGGAGAACTGTCCACTGTGGGAGGTCAGCTTCCTGCTACGGGGTCAGGGAAGGTTCTGGAAGCAGGATACTGGAGCTGGCCTAATTGTGAGCAGTTACTTAAGCACAGGGGCTGGGGTGAAGCAGTGGGGAGGGGAAGAGATCCCACAGAGGCGACACGGGCAAAGGCCTGCAGTGGGAGGGAACAGGTGCATCTGAGGGTCTGAAAAGAGGCCCCAGGGGCTTGACCGGAGGACCCTGGGGACCTGGGAGGGCAGAGGAAGTGCTAGTCGCTCATTCGTGTCCAATTCTCTGCGACCCCCATGGACTGTAGCCCACCAGGCTCCTCTGTCCATGGGATTCTCCAGGCAAGATCTTGAGTGGGTTGCCATTTCCTCCTCCAGGGGATCTTTCTGGCCCAGGGCTTGAACCTGGGTCTCTTGCATTGCAGGCAGATTCTTTACCATCTGAGCTATCAGGGGAGGGCAGAGGAGTTGAGGCTTTACCTGAGAACAAGGAAGCTTCACACTGGGGTGGGGTGTTCAGATGCGCTTTTTGGAAAGACCCCTTCGGTGTGGGGAGACCAGTCAGTTGGGAGGTGCGAGGCATAGAGGTGGGTGTCTGGAGTGGGCCGGAAGCCTCAGATGGAGAGGGAGCCCAAATCAGAGATGGCGGTGGGACAAGGAGCTCTCATGGGAGCTGGCACCTAGTTTTGCCCAAACCCTTGGGGTTTTGGGGGCTTCCCAGGTGGCTCTAATGGTAAAGAACCCGCCTGTTAATGCAGAAAATATAAGAGATGCAAGTTTGATCCCTGGGTCGGGAAAATCCCCTGGAGCAGGGCATGGCAATCCACTCCAGTGTTCTTGCTTGGAGAATCCCATGGACAGAGGAGCCTGGTGGGCTACGGTCCATAGGGTCACGAAGAGTTGGACACGACTGATGTGACTTGGCACAGCACAGCACTGGGACTTTGGCAAGCAAGTGGGACCGGAGGACTGGAGGAAGGCAGGCGCTTTGGGGTCTTCAGGAAGTGAGGCAGGTCCAGGGGACCCACCCGGTTCCCAGCAGCTGCACCAGGCACAAGTCACTGAGCTCCTCTGAGAAGGAGTCCTCCTGCTCAAAAGTGGGGTAGACCAGGGAGGCCTCAGTGCGAGTCCAGGCACGTGGAAGCTTCCAAAACCCAGGTTCGATGGTCAGCTGGAACTCTGTAGAGAGGAGGGAGCGGGGGAGACACAGGAGCAGTGAGCCATGCCGTGGTTAACCAGCCCCCAGGCTCCTGTGGTTCTGAGCCCAGGAACTGGCTGTCCCTCCCCTGGCAGCCCTGACTGCACTCGGGTGCCTTCAGGGCTCTGAGCATGGCCTGAGGGTTGAGCACTGCATTTGAAATATTCAGAAAGCTTTTTATCTCATTTAAAAAAAAATCACTAGGAACCCTGTTGGGACAGGCTCTGAGTAAATCTACCACACCCCATGGAAGCTTCTAGGAAGGGTTAGTTGCCTCCTTTGGTTCTATTAGAACATGGAGCTCTTACAGAACCGACCTCAGGATGAGCCAGGCTGGGATGCTCTTGGGGACCAGGCCTGGGAGAGGGTGTGTGCTCAGTCACTAAGTTGTGTCTGACTCTTTGAGACCCTATGGACTGTAGCCCGCCAGGCTCCTCTGCCCATGGAATCTCCCGGGTAAGAATACTGGGGTGTGTTGCCATTTCCTCCTCCAGGGGAGAGGGTGGAGCACCCCACACACAGAGAAGCAGGCCGATGCTTGGGGGGCCCAGTTATCTTCCCACCTACCCTCCTGGACCTGGGCGAGGGAGCCTGGGAGGCAGGGCTGGACCACACAAGGAGCTGGTTTATACCCCCCCACTGCCCTCATCCAGGAACAGCTCAGGCCAGGGCTTATAGGGAGGGGCCCCTTGGTAGGATGACTCCAGGCTGACAAGGAGACAGAGGCTCTGCATTCTAGGGCGAGAAGAAAGATACTGGCAAGATGCACAGTTTGCCGTGCAAAGGACCAGATTACCTTTTAGATCTCGATCCTCCCTCTCCTCTGGTCTGGGATGATCTTTTGCCCCCAAGCCTGGACATGAGCTGAAAAAATGAGGGAGAGCTGCTCCCTACCTTCCACCTGCCCGCCGTGGGTGGGAGCGGCTGTCTGAAGCTGAAGTCAAGGATGACTGAACACCCCCGGGGGCAGCTGGTTACAGGTCCTCCCAGAGCCTCCCTGACACTGACTGAAGCTGCACCAGGCGGTTTCAGTGGACGCCCCCAGAAGCCGTCTGTGCTCCTGAGGAAGCGGGACCCCACCCACGCTCTTACGTCTCAGGTACTCGGGGTCACTCAGGTTGAGGTAGAAGATGGAATCATGGAGGAGAGGAGCCAGCTTCTCCACCAGCTTGCCCACACGCAGGCTGAGCGGCCGCAGCTGAGAGTCCCGTGCCCACTTCTCCTGAACGCCTTTGAGCTGCACTGCAAGGGGGAAGCAGAGCTCATTCATCCCAACACTGGACAAACCACATGGACAGGAAAATATACTCCCAGTTATAATGCATACTGAGCCTCTCTGCTTCTTCCAGCTCTTGAGGGGAAAATATTTGCTGAGTTTATTGGAAATTAGGCCTCTGTGGAGCTCAGCTGGGTACTGGTGGGGCGGGGAGTGGTGGTCAGAGTGAGGGAAGGTGGTGGCTAAGAGCTTGATTTCTGGGGTGGGGGGGGCAGGGTTCAGATTCTGTCTCTAATGCTTTCTCATTGGGTGACCCGAGGAAGTCATTTAATTTCTCTCTGCTTCACCTTCTCCATCTGTAAAATGGGAGTAATGATATTCCTTACTTCTTGGAGATGGGGTTATAAAGATTAAATGAGCTAATGCATGACACTAGTGGCAAAGAACCTACCTGCCATTGCAGGACACGTTAAGAGATGTGGATTCAACCCCTGAGTTGGGAAGATCCCCTGTAGAAGGGAATGGCAACACACTCTAGCACTCTTGCCTGGAAAATCCCATGGACAGAGGAGCTTGGTGGGCTGAGGTCCAAGGGATTTCAAAGAATTGGACATGACTGAAGTAACTTAGCAGTAAAGTGTATAGAGGACTTAGCATTGTCCAGAGTGCAAAAAAAAAAAAAAAGCACTTAATAACATTTAGCTATTACCATTTGTTATAGAGACTTAGGCTTTGTGGTCCAGGAGGAAAAAATGAGGGAGAGACTCAGATTGCAGAGTGGAGGGCCGTTGTGTACAGTTGAGCAGGTTGTACTCTGCACAAGTGCAACACACATTCCTATCGTGGGTTTGTACATGTTTTAAGATAATTTTCCAGCAGATGTCAGTCAAGTGACTTGAAAAATGTGGTACCTTTTTCTAATTCTCACAGAGGTGCCCTGTGGACTAGCAGTGGCCCAGAAGGGGTGGGAGAGGATGGGGTGGCTGAAAGAGAAGGTCATGGGGTAGCCAGACAGAGAGGAGATATGAGGGGGAGATTCAGTGCAGAGCTGAGAAGTGAGATGAGGTAGGGCAGCTGCCGTCAGGTTGGGCACTGCGTGGAGCAGCGTGGACAAGTTTTAAGGAGGGTGCTCAGCAAGTCTGGTGGGATGATGGGCTCCGTAACTCCCCTCCCCCAGCTCCGCTCCCTCTCTGAACTTGAATCAGGCAGTTTAGTTCTGAAGCCTTGATCTAGATGGTTTGGCTGAACCTGTAGATGGAGAGTCCCAGGAGAGTTGCTGATCATCAGAGAGACCAGGTGAGCCCAACCTGACCTCATGGTGATCCTAGGTCCTGGGGCTTGTTCCTGTTTCTCACTGAATGTGTGGCAGCAGCTGCCGCATTCTGGAACCCCCGTGAGGCAACTAGAAGCAGCTGGAAGGACCCTTTGCTCTCTTAGATCAGTGTCTGCCTGTCCAGCTCCAAGCAGAGAGGACCCAGGAGATCGATGGGCAATCTCTTATCACTAGACTCCTCCCAGAATGTGAACCCCCCGCTCTCTCTCCCAGCAAGGTTGAGAATGTAGGCAGGATCCTTAGAAGGAGGGCCCATCCTTCGGCCCCCTCCTGCTTGGAATGGGGTCAATCAGTGAAACCAACATGAAACCGGGGAAATGGTGACAGGCAACTTCCAAGCGTGTGCTCAGTCGCTCAGTTGTCTTCAACTCTTCGCAAGGATCCTCTGTCCATGGGATTCTCCAGGCAAGAATACTAGAGTGGGTTGCCATGCCCTCCTCTAGAGGATCTTCCTGACCCAGGGATCAAACCTGCATCTCTTGCATTGGCAGGTGGATTCTTTACCACTGAGCCACCTGGGAAGCCCCTGTGACTTCCAACATTAGGTGATAAGAGACACTGAGGCTTCTGCCCAGCTCTCTCTTGGGTCACTTGCTCTGGGTGAAGCGGCTGTTGAGCTATGAGGATGCTCAAGCAGTCCCTGGAGGAGCCCACGTGGTGGGGAACAGGGGCCTCTGGCCGCCAGCCAGCACCAACCCACCAGGCCTGTGTGTGAATGGAGCAGCTTTGCCAGCACTAGGGAAGCCTTCAGATGATCACAGTGCTGGCCACCATCTGGATGGGAACCTCACACGAGACCCTGAGTCAGAACCTCCCAGCCAAGCTGCTCCTGGATTCCTGATGAACACAACCCAGGAGATAATTGTTGTTTCAAGCAGCTAAATCCTGGGGCAGTTTGTGCAGCAATAGGACTTCCCAGGTGGTGCTAGTGGTAAAGAATCCACCTGCCAATGCAGGAGATGCAGGTTCGATCTCTGGGTTGGGAACATCCCCTGTAGTAGGAAATGGCAACCCACTCCAGTATTCCTGCCTGGAGAATCCCACGGACAGAGGAGCCTGGTGGGCTACAGTCCATAGGGCTGCAAAGAGTTGGACACGACTGACGTGACTTAGCACGCACGCATGCCAATGCAGGAGACACCAGAGATGCAGGTTTGATCCCTGGGTGGGGAAGATCCCCTGGAGAAGGAAATGGCAACCCACTCCAGTACTTTTACTTGGGAAACTCCATGGAGAGAGGAGACTGGTGGGCTGCAGTTCATAGGGTCACAAAGAGTCGGACAGGACTTAGTGNGCAAGGTTTGCTTAAGGAAGTTAAGGAAGGTTATGTCAAATAAAAGCTCAGGTCAGCTGCCAGGAATGAGTGAGGAGGTGTATGCAGCCCTGGGAGCCTCACTGCAGCTGGTGTCCTGTAAACTGGTCCTTCTGAAACATGGAGAAGATCCTCCACATATCCCACAGCACAACAGACAGCAGGGTGTGCGAAGAACACGCTAAACATTCCATTTGAATTTAACATACGTAATTCTCAAGAAACAATCATACTCAGTGCTCTGTGACGACCTAGAGGATAGCATGGTGCTGGCAGGGTTGGGTGGCGGGGAGGTGGGAGATGGGTCAGGAGGGAGAAGATAGATGTATACATATGGCCGATTCATTTTGTTGTACAGCAGAAACTAACACAACATTGTAAAGCAGTTAAGACTCTTGTACGACTCTTTGTGACCCTGTGGACTGTAACCTGCCAGGCTCCTGTCCATGCGATTCTCCAGGCAAGAATACTGGAGTGCATCGCCATTCCCTCCTCCAGCAGATCTTCCTGACCAAGAGACCCAGGGAATGAACTTGAGTCTCCTACATCTCCTGCTTTGGCTGGTGGACTCTTTACCACTGTGCCACCTGGGAAGCCCCATAATGAAATATTACTCAGTCATAACAAAGAATGAAATAATGCCATTTGCAAGAACATAGAGAAACCTAGAGATTATAATACTGAGTGAAGCAAGTCAGATAAAGACAAATATTATATGATCTCACCTATGTGTGAAATCTAAAACATGACACAAATGAACTTATCTATAAAACAGAAAATCCAGAAAGAATGAAGGGATGGAGCCAAAGCAAAAACAAAACCGAGCTGTGGATGTGACTGGTGATAGAAGCAAGGTCCGATGCTCTAAAGAGAAATATTGCAAAGGAATCTGGCATGTCAGGTCCATGAATCAAGGCAAATTGGAAGTCATCAAATAGGAGATGGCAAGAGTGAACGTCGACATTATAGGAATCAGCGAACTAAAATGGATTGGAATGGGTGAATTTGACTCAGATGACCATTATATCTACTACTGCGGGAAGGAATACCTCAGTAGAAATGCAATAGCCATCATGGTCAACAAAGGAGTCCGAAATGCAGTACTTGGATGCAATCTCAAAAACAACAGAATGATCTCTGTTCGTTTCTAAGGCAAATCATTCAATATCACAGTTATCCAAGTCTATGCCCCAACCAGTAATGCTGAAGAAGCTGAACGGTTTTATGAAGANAAATGGATACAGATGAACTTCTTTACCAAAGAGAAACAGTCTCACAGACTCAGCAAATAATCAATGGTGCCCAGAAAGTTAGAAAAAAAATGTGGGACAGGGAGTAATGAACTGATTCAATCCAAATAGGAGGCTAATATTATTAAAGCCAACAGCAATCCACCAGCAACCACTCTGTAAACAGGAAACCTATTCAACACTGTAAGACCCTATATCGGAAAATAACCTGGAAGAGAATACAGACACATCTATGTACAAGTGAATCAAATTGCTGTAGATTCAAATAAAAACAAAAAACACCCACAAACTTGTCATTCAACTACATACGCCAATTCAAATTAGGGAATAAAGTACAAAAAAGCAATCAGAAAGGCTGACTCTACTGTCCTCAGGCCATGTTGATGCGGATGTTGTCACATCCCTGGAGCCTGAGCTGGTTTTGGTCCCAAGCCTGGAGGGTCTCAGTGCAGACGGACCTGGGAGCATGAGGCAGGAAATGTGACTCCACAATGGACCTGGGGTGCCTCCTTTCCTCTGCATGAGCCTTCAATGTAGAGATGCAGGTGGAACCTCCTGCAGAGAAACCAAGCCTACATCAGCCAAGAATTGGTGGGATTTCCAGGTTGGAACAGGTTGGCAAGGTCCCCTGGACAACTATATCCCCTAGGCTGGGNTCCTGGCTGCATCTTCAGGCCCCTGGGGGACCCTGTGCTGTCACCACTGTGGGCCAGGAGAGGGGGCAGAGTGAGGCTCAGAGAGGCCACCTGACTTCTCGAAGCGGGGATGTGAGCCCCATCCTACCTCCGCCTGGGCTGTTGTGCCCTCAAAAGAGCTGGGTGTGGCCATCAGCCCCCTAAGGGGGCTCCCAGTGAGGACAAGCTGGGGTGGGGCAGGATATGTGGGAGGGGCTCTCCGGGGTGCCGTCAGATGCTGGGAGGTGAGATCCCACCCTGGCCTTCACCCCCACAGCAGGGAAGGCGCTGGGGAGGCTAGACTGAGTGCGGTGCTCTTAGAGTGTGTGGGGTTCATATATGAGCCCCCCC
>SJYV01019187.1:390368-427396 GCA_006410875.1 Neotragus pygmaeus
CAAAGGTATGGCTCTGGCCCCAGGGAGCGAGCGAAGGTCTAGGGTAGGCATGTAGGCACCTCTCATCACCTCCCAGCTGGAGGACCCCAAGCTACTCAGATCACCCCCCGCTTTGAGCTCCAGTTTTCGAAGCTGGAAAACGGGGTCACCGACATCCACCTTGGATGACTAAATGAGAACACACTTTAAGTGCAGACTGTGCCTGGCACTGAGGCCGCCATCACTGCCAGGGAGCACGCGCCAGGCAGGATGCTGTCTGCCCGCCACACTCCCCGGACCGAGCGTGATGGATGCAAAACTCAGTCCCATATCATCCCGGGTGCCCAGGGCAGGCGGGTACTCAGTACTCAGCAGCTGAGTGAATGAGTACCCCCATTCGTGGAGTGGGGGGCCCCCACCTGTGGGGTGACGCTCTTCAATCTGACTCCCTGGGGCCGTTGTGCAATTTAGGTGAAATGATGGCTCCGAAAGCATTTGTTTTGATAATTGAAATGCAAAGGAGGAGGGAGGCGGTGACTTCTCAGCAAACCGGGTGGGGCTGGGACGGGCTCCAGGCCACGATGTCCCCCTGGCCCCGCTGGTTGGGTCAGCCGAGCTGTACTTACCACGGGGCCTGGTCATCACTCAGCCACCCCCTCCCGCAGCCCTTCTGGCCCAGAGGAGCATCCGTCAACGTCTCCGTCCCCCTGAATCCGATGGCCCTGCCCCTCGCAGCCACCATCTTTGCTTCCCCATCCTCCGCCGGGGCCAAGNTAGGGGCGCAAGGCAGGCACAGCACGAATCCCCTCTTCTGGGGCACCGCCGTGTCCCCATCTTACAGACAAGGACCTTGGCTCCCAGAGGCCAGGAACATGCCAGGAGTCACACGAGTGAGGCCCAGAGCTGTCACTCAAACACAGATTGGTCTGGCTGCGGGGTCCACACTCTTTATTTTTGTCACCCTTGTCCTGGCCTCGGTGTCCCCAGAGCCCGGCGGAGGGGCTGCTGCCTGCTCACCCTACCCCAACATCCTAGGGACAGCGTGATGGATGCGGGTCCCATGGGGGGCTGGAGCAACACGCCCACACACCCGCGGACCGACCCCTGGGTGATGGAGCTCCTTCTTGGGGGCGCGGCTCCATCTGGTCAGGCGCCGTGCCAGGCTGATGGATGGGCCACCCGCCCAGCCACCCACACCCTCATAGTTGTGCTCCAGGGTCAGCAGGGCAGGCTCTGGGGCCCCTCATTCAGTCATTCAACAAACACAGGCTTAGCAGGGGGGCCCACCGTGCGCTGGAACTCAGAGCAGACAAGACAGGTTAGGAAAGAAGCTGTCACTCTCCCGTGTGACAGGCGTGGTCACGGGGTGGTTGTGGGAGTCAGGGGGGCCTCTGACCTGAGGGACCAGGTTGATGGATATGATGATGGCAGAGGGAGCAGCTGGTGGGACGGGTCAGAAGTGAGGAAGGCGAGGGGTGGTCACACGGCTGTGGTAGATTCAGGATGACCGAGGCATGGGGAAGGCATGGGGTGGGGGCCCGGGCAGGCTGGGGAGTGGGGCAAGGCCAGCTTGGGCTCACCTCTGGGTGGAGGGGGGCGAAAGCTAGGTTGGCGCTTCCAAAAGACCCCGCTGCAAGAGCAGGATGAATCGAGAGACTGGCATTGACGTACATACACACGCCCATGTGTAAGACAGACAGCTAACGGGAAGTGGCTGAAGAGCACAGGGAGCCCAGCCCAGTGCTCTGCGATGACCTGGATGGGTGGGGTGCGGGGGAAGGCTTAAGAGGGAGAGGACAGGTGTACACTTAGGGCTGATTCACGTCGTGCAGCAGAAACCCACACAACATTGTAAAGCGATCATCTTCCAACTGAAACATAAAAAGACCCCACTGCTGCCAGGGGGAGGGCGGCCTGCCCAGGGTCTGCAAAAATGAGGGGTGAAGACGTGGCCCTTGCCGGTGGTACTAGAGGGGGCCGCGAAGGGGAGGGAGTGAAAGATTCTAGAGCCGACAGTGGGTAAGCGGCAGAAGCCGGGGGCGGGGGGTGATGGTCTGAGCTCCCCTTGATAGATGTGGAAACCAGGCTTTGCAGACCAGGCAGCGCTAGCCCAGGTCACACAGACGGAGCAGCAGGGCGGGGCTGGGCGGGGAGCACGGCGCATGGGACCCCCGCCCTACCAGCCCTGGCATCGGAACCTTGACCCCGGCCCCGGCCTGGCCGGGCAAGGGAGTCCGAGAGCAGCCTCTGCTGCCGCCTCCCCCAGGGCTGCAGCTGGCCCCTTGGTGCTGCCGCGGACAGGAGCCGGGCAAGAAATATCACATCATTAAAATGACAAATCCCTTCACTAACTGAACTGGAAGGCCTGCCTCCCTGCCTTGGATCACTCAGCCCCTTCCTCCCCGGCCCCCGGCTCATTCCCCCTCTCCCAGTCCGCCAGGAGAGCATGGCAGGACCACTGCCTCGTCCCTGAGATGACCTTGGGTCTCCAGCCCTCCAGCGGGGACTGGGGAGGAGGAGCGGCTCTCTGTTCTACAGGTGAGAAAACAGAGGCTCAGAGAGGGGATGAGACCCTCCAGTTGGGGCTCTCTCCTCTGCAAGGGACCCCACCCCAACCTAGTGGCCGGGGCTCCCGGGGTGATCTCGAAGCTCACATCCAACCACAGAATTCCACGGCCATGCCCTGCCCGTGCTCAGAAGAACAAGGCCACAGCAAGACTCTGTTCCAAGACTCTGTTCCAGAACGCTGCCGTGGTCTGTCGAGCGCCTTTCTCAGGGCCCACCCTTGTCTCTCTCCTTGGAGGGGGTGGGGGACACTTGTTTGAGCCCCATGTTGTGAGAAGGCTGGGGAAGGGCTGGTTCTCCTGGATTTACAGGCAGGAGCTCCCTGGGGTGGGGGCCGGGCTGAGGCAGGCTGCTGCCCTTGGTTTCCCCATTTGACAGCAGGCCCTCTGGACCAAAGCTGAGGCCATGCCACGTGGGGCCTGGTGGGTACTGACTGAGCGCCGGTCTCTCCCCACGCCCACCTGTGCATGCCCACGTCTCATCCATGCCTCCCCATATAGGCCAAGTGCACTGCACACCCAGACGCAGGGGATATGGGACCAGCCCTGGGCTCTGGGGTCCCCCACACACACGTGGCCACACACGCCCTCGCCCACTCCTCAGGCGCCCACCAGCCCCGTCCATGTACATCTGTGCCCCACGCCCACAGCCATCAGGAGCCCCACGTGGAGTCCGGGCTCCTCTGGGGAGCAGGGCAGGTGAACAGATGCCGGGAGAGGCCGCCCGGCCCCACAGGCAGCCTGATTCCCAGAATGACCCCCCCGACTCCGCGGCCCTCCTCCAGGCCCAGCCAGCAAGGACACGCCGTCCGCCCGCCCGCTGTCCCAGTCTCCTTGGACGCAGACAGATCCCACGGAGGCGTCTGGCGCATCCTGACTCGGCCGCAGCCACCACGCCGGCCGACAGGCCCCTTCCCCGTGCGTGCCCAGAGCCGTCCTGCCGTCCTCCCCCACCTGCAGGGCAGCCGCGCCGGCGCCCCCTGTACCCCACTCTCCTGGGGTGGAGAGGCGGCTTCTTTCAGGAATCACCACGAGGGGGTCTCCCAAGCCTTCCCACCTGACCTTGGGCCAGTCCTGCCTCCCTCAAGACCTCCGTTTTCCCATCTGGAAAATTGAGAGGGAGGTTGGACTAGAAATCTGCCAAGGTTTTGCCCGGCTCTGGCTGGGCGATTTTCCCAAAGGGTGGGAGAGGGGGATAGGGGAGATACAGGGAAGAGGAACCAGATGCAGGCAGGGACGGCCCTCCCTGGCCCAGCACCAGGCCTAAGACACTTCGGGGATGGAACACCCTGGGGTCTGCGTGTGGTACGCATCCTCTCAAGCCATCCGGCCCCCTTCCAGTGGGCGCTACATTGCCCTTTCACAGATGAGGAAACTGAGGCCTGAAGAGACGCCACTGGGAGCCTAGAGCCCCCACACCGGGTCCCTGCACTTGGCCTCCCCCGAGGGCCACAGCGTGGGAGCGGGGCGAGAGACTGCTCCCTGTCCTGCCGCGGTCAGGGAGGGCGGTGTTCCGGGAACGGCCTCCTCCAGCGCCAGGCGCCTCCGCACCCCCGCTCCCGCTCCTGGCTCCAAGCCCACCCCTCGGCTATGCCCAACCGTCCGCTGTCACTTCCTGGCAGGGCCAGCGGGCCATACATCACCCAACAACGACAACGAAGCCTGAGGCAGCCCGGCCGGGCGGGTGGGCCGGCGCCCTCCCCGGCAATACCCACCCTGGGGCTGAGGGTGGGATTTCAGGCACGGACTCCTGCCTATGAACAGGGAGCTGGGGCCAGCAGAGGAGGGTCTCCTTGGAGTCCCAAAGCCCACCCCGGGAGATAGCCACTCCCTGTGTCGGGGCAGACACAAGAGGCAGCTGTGGGCCATGGGGTGACCCGAAGGGGAGTGCGGGTCGGCCGACAGCCCGCAGGCGGAGGGCACTTGGCAGGAGAAGAAAGATTCTTGTCTCCCCGGCCCCACCTGCCGAGTCATTTGCTGGTGTAGGTCGCTGGCTCCTGATGGAGCGGTGCTGGAGCAGGGCAGGGGGCAGGCTTACACTTGCCAGAGGGGAGGGATCCTCAGTCACCACCCGACCCCACATCCGCCTCCTGCCCCCCTCAACCTGCACACCCCCACACCTCCTGCCCTCACCTCCCAGGGTTGCCTCTGCAGGGAGCCTCCAATTCTGCATCCATTCAGTCCCTCATTCATTCGTTCATTCAACAGCCCTGTAGGAGCATCTGCCCTGTGTCACAGCACTGGGATGCAGCTGCCAACAAGTCCAGCAACAGGCACGGACAGCGAGTCCATGGCGTGCTGGGCTGTGGTTCAGGGGCAGACCAGGACGATAAAGCCGGACGGTGGGAGGACAGGTGTGGCTTGTCTTGGTGTGTCTTCTTTTTAAGCAAGGATGTGGCCAAGGAAAGCCCATCAGGGAGGTGACCTTCGAGTAAAGACCTGAAGGAGTGACCAGTGAAGGTGTCTAGGGCGAGAGCCTTTCTGGCAGGCAACAGAGCAAGCGCAAAGGCCCTGAGGCAGCAGGAGCAGGTGAGCAGGGGGAGAGTGGAGGGCAGAGGGGTGCAGAGGGCTCACTGGGCTCCTTTGGGAGTCGGTGGGCACTGCTGGAAGGCCGGCAGAGAACCACGCCTAGGTCAGGAGGATGGCCAGGGCTTGCTTAGGGGGCCGGTGGGAGGGCCATCTGGCAGGGGCCCTGTGTCTGCGATCTACCTGTCCCTTCCCTCCTTTTTCTTTTTTCTTTCCTTCATTAATTAATCCAGCAAATATTTTTTGAAGGCCAGAAATAGATGGAGCCTCTCATTAACTCAATCCAAAGCACACTCCCCTCTACCCACACCCATCAGAAGGCACCTCACAGTGTCTGTCCTGAGTGCCTGGGTTGGGCCTGGACCCCCCTCGGCCCCCCTCCATGCTCCGGCTGTCAGCCCACCTGTCTCTTCACACAGATGCAGGGTGACAAAGGCCACCGAGTGCTGGTGTCCAGGGCCGGTGAGTCTCAGATGCACACACGAGACTGTCTCCTCTCCTCCCTGGACCTCAGTTTCCCCACCTGCAAACTGAGCAGGGCCAGAGGACCGACAACCTCTTTCTAGTCTAAAATGCAGACACTTTGTGATTCTCTCCCCAACCCAGAGCCCTGGGAGCCCAGGGATGGCCTGGGCTTGATGGAGTCGCTCCACCCCATCTACAGTGAACTGAGCTTTGAGCTCGGAGGGTCCTCCTCTCCACTAGACTCGGTGGAACCCCAGGTCTGGGAGGGGCACGCACAGACCCTGAGTGGCACCCTCCGCCCCACTCAGCTGCCCCAGGAGCCCTGCTCAGGAGGAGCCAAAGAAGAGCAGGAGGTATCAGTGGTGAGCGAGCCCCAGCCGGGGACGGAGCCCTGCCGGCTGCTCCCTGCCCCTGGCCTTGCATCGCACCCCAGTTCACCCCGANAAAAAAAAAAAAAAAAGCACTTAATAACATTTAGCTATTACCATTTGTTATAGAGACTTAGGCTTTGTGGTCCAGGAGGAAAAAATGAGGGAGAGACTCAGATTGCAGAGTGGAGGGCCGTTGTGTACAGTTGAGCAGGTTGTACTCTGCACAAGTGCAACACACATTCCTATCGTGGGTTTGTACATGTTTTAAGATAATTTTCCAGCAGATGTCAGTCAAGTGACTTGAAAAATGTGGTACCTTTTTCTAATTCTCACAGAGGTGCCCTGTGGACTAGCAGTGGCCCAGAAGGGGTGGGAGAGGATGGGGTGGCTGAAAGAGAAGGTCATGGGGTAGCCAGACAGAGAGGAGATATGAGGGGGAGATTCAGTGCAGAGCTGAGAAGTGAGATGAGGTAGGGCAGCTGCCGTCAGGTTGGGCACTGCGTGGAGCAGCGTGGACAAGTTTTAAGGAGGGTGCTCAGCAAGTCTGGTGGGATGATGGGCTCCGTAACTCCCCTCCCCCAGCTCCGCTCCCTCTCTGAACTTGAATCAGGCAGTTTAGTTCTGAAGCCTTGATCTAGATGGTTTGGCTGAACCTGTAGATGGAGAGTCCCAGGAGAGTTGCTGATCATCAGAGAGACCAGGTGAGCCCAACCTGACCTCATGGTGATCCTAGGTCCTGGGGCTTGTTCCTGTTTCTCACTGAATGTGTGGCAGCAGCTGCCGCATTCTGGAACCCCCGTGAGGCAACTAGAAGCAGCTGGAAGGACCCTTTGCTCTCTTAGATCAGTGTCTGCCTGTCCAGCTCCAAGCAGAGAGGACCCAGGAGATCGATGGGCAATCTCTTATCACTAGACTCCTCCCAGAATGTGAACCCCCCGCTCTCTCTCCCAGCAAGGTTGAGAATGTAGGCAGGATCCTTAGAAGGAGGGCCCATCCTTCGGCCCCCTCCTGCTTGGAATGGGGTCAATCAGTGAAACCAACATGAAACCGGGGAAATGGTGACAGGCAACTTCCAAGCGTGTGCTCAGTCGCTCAGTTGTCTTCAACTCTTCGCAAGGATCCTCTGTCCATGGGATTCTCCAGGCAAGAATACTAGAGTGGGTTGCCATGCCCTCCTCTAGAGGATCTTCCTGACCCAGGGATCAAACCTGCATCTCTTGCATTGGCAGGTGGATTCTTTACCACTGAGCCACCTGGGAAGCCCCTGTGACTTCCAACATTAGGTGATAAGAGACACTGAGGCTTCTGCCCAGCTCTCTCTTGGGTCACTTGCTCTGGGTGAAGCGGCTGTTGAGCTATGAGGATGCTCAAGCAGTCCCTGGAGGAGCCCACGTGGTGGGGAACAGGGGCCTCTGGCCGCCAGCCAGCACCAACCCACCAGGCCTGTGTGTGAATGGAGCAGCTTTGCCAGCACTAGGGAAGCCTTCAGATGATCACAGTGCTGGCCACCATCTGGATGGGAACCTCACACGAGACCCTGAGTCAGAACCTCCCAGCCAAGCTGCTCCTGGATTCCTGATGAACACAACCCAGGAGATAATTGTTGTTTCAAGCAGCTAAATCCTGGGGCAGTTTGTGCAGCAATAGGACTTCCCAGGTGGTGCTAGTGGTAAAGAATCCACCTGCCAATGCAGGAGATGCAGGTTCGATCTCTGGGTTGGGAACATCCCCTGTAGTAGGAAATGGCAACCCACTCCAGTATTCCTGCCTGGAGAATCCCACGGACAGAGGAGCCTGGTGGGCTACAGTCCATAGGGCTGCAAAGAGTTGGACACGACTGACGTGACTTAGCACGCACGCATGCCAATGCAGGAGACACCAGAGATGCAGGTTTGATCCCTGGGTGGGGAAGATCCCCTGGAGAAGGAAATGGCAACCCACTCCAGTACTTTTACTTGGGAAACTCCATGGAGAGAGGAGACTGGTGAGCTGCAGTTCATAGGGTCACAAAGAGTCGGACAGGACTTAGTGATTAAACAATAACAAAGGAGTTTTAAGATGAGACCAAGGTTACATGAAGGAGACCCCACCCTCATCCTGGCCTGGAGGGGAGGGGACCAGGGTCTTAAGGGTCTCCAGGATGCAGCCTGGGGGTGGGGGTCAGCGGCGTGGGGAGGCCACAAGGACACAGTGCAGAAGGTCCCAGAGCCCCACCTCCTGCTGGGATTGGAGTCTTGGTGTGTGGAAAGTTGCCATGGCAACACAAATGGGGTGACACAGGAGTGGGGCCAGCCAGAGCCTGGGATTTGTTGCTGGGGTCAGGGAGGGGTTCCCTGAAACTCTTCGTGAGTGTGGGGGGTGGCTACCTGTTTGCCTTGGCTTGTCTCCAGCCCTCTCCTCGGGGATCTTATATCCCTCAAAGCTGAACAAACATTTGACTCTTTTCTCAGAGCCTTCAGGCGGCTCTGGCTGGCTGGAGGGGGAGCCGGGGAGGGCACACTCCTTCTGTTAGCCTTGGTCCTGGCATGTCTGGAGGGGGTGTGCTTAATAGCCCAGTTGTGACCCCAAATCCTGTAGCCCGCCAGAGTCCTATGTCTATAGGATTCTCCAGGCAAGAATACTGGAGTGGGTTGCCACTTCCTACTCTAGGGGATCTCCCCGACCCAGGGAGCAAACCCGGGTCTCCTGTGTCTCCTGCATTGGCAGGTGGATTCTTTACCTGCTGAGCCACTGGGAAGCCCTGGTATGTCAGGAGGGAGGGATTGTCAAATGAATCATTCCTCCCTGGAAAATAATAATTTCCAAATCTTTTCTTGAGTGGCCTCTGAATCCTTCCTGCTTCTAAAAAAAAAAAATTAATTGATCACACAGGGTCTCTAGACCCCCTAAAAGGGGCCAGCCGCCCTCTGCCCCTCTTTCCTTATAGTCAGAGCATCGNGCAAAGTTGGTTTGGCTTTATTTTGCCTTGTTTGAAATAAGTTTGAAATGAAAAGAGGTTTGCTCTTTGGAAGGAAAGCCAATTCTTTGCAACTCCATGGACTGTAGCCTGCCAGGCTACATGGGATTTTCCAGGGAAGAATACTGGGGTGTGTTGTTATTTTCTTCTCCAGGGCATCTTCGCCACCCAGGGATGGAACCTGGATCTCTTACATCTTCTGCATTGGCAGCCAGGTTCTTTAACACTAGTGCCACCTGGGAATCCCTGACAAACCTAGACAGTGTATTAAAAAGCAGAGACATCACTTTGCTGACAAAGTGATGGGTTCATATAGTCAAAGCTTTGGTTTTCCTAGTAGTCATGTATGGATGTGAGAGTTGGACCATAAAGAAAGCTGATGCTGAAGAACTGATGCTTTCCCAACGTGGTGTTGAAGAAGACTCTTGAGAGTTCTTTGGACTGCAAGGAGATCGAACCAGTCAGTCCTAAAGGAAGTCAACCCTGAATATTTATCAGAAGGACTGATGCGGAAGCTGAAGCTCCAATACCTTGGCCACCTGATCTGAAGAGCCGACTTACTGGAAAAGACCCTGATGCTGAGAAAGACTGAAGGCAGGAGGAGAAGAGGGTGACAGCGGATGAGATGGTTGAATGGCATCATCGACTCAATGCACATGAGTTTGAGCAAACTCTGGGAGATAGTGCAGGCCAGGGAAGCCTGGCGTGCTGTAGTCCACGGGCTCGCAAAGAGTCAGACATGACGGGGCCACTGAGCACGCACACCTCACATATTTATTGACTTCCTTGGCTGTTCCAGGTCTTGGTTGCACGTGGGATCTCTAGTTGCTGCATGTGAACTCTTAGCTGTGGCATGGGGGCTCTAGTTCTCTGGCCAGGGATCGAACCTGGGCCCCCTGCATTGGGAACTTAGAGTCTTAGCTACTAGACCGTCAGGGAGGTCCCTGTATCCATGCTTCATGCAGAAGAGGCTTAAAAATAAAAAGCATAAGGTTTTCTTTATTTCAAGAACCAGTATTTGCTCTCTTGGGTGTGCCATTGAGCACAACTGTTCCAGGAGAAGTTTGTCACCATCATCACCTCTGTTAATCCTTACAACAAACTCCTGATGTGGGTACCATTCTTGTCCCCTTTTATACCATAAAGTCTGAGGCTCTGGGGGGTAAATGACTTATTTTGACCCACTGTCTCACAGCTAGGGTGGTACAGGGATTCACGCTGGAGATCACGGAACCATTGGGAAATCCCGCCAGGGTTCAGCTTCGGTATCTGGAAGGGAAACAATACCCTCTTGACCTACGGAAGGATTGAATTTCACGTGTGATGTCAGCCAAGTGGGCAAGCAGGACAAGCAGGCTGGGTTGGTACGGCATCTTGTTCCTCTCTTCCCAGAGAAACGATCCCAACGCCATCCCCAGTCAGGGTTTCATCTTCCAGGACAAGGCGTTTGCTCCTGGTTTCTTGCAGCTGGGGTGCCTGGTCCTTAACCTCTTAGATCATAAGAACAAGAGGGGGCCTCTCAGGTGTAAAGTCACCCTCCCTTAGTTTATAGGTCAGGAAAGCCAGCCGACAGAGAGGGATGTGCTTAACATCAAGGAGCCCCTGAGGCGGGGGTCTCCAGATCCCAGTCCGGTCCCACCACAGATGGTGCCTGGAGGGGCAGGGTCCGTGTTCCGGTCTCATGACCCAGCAAGACAACTGAAGGCGGGGCCTCCCTGGAAACTGGAGGGTTGAGGCTGCCCGCAGACAGCCCATCCCTCCATCTACACATATTTACTCCTCCTTCCTCACCCTCTTTTGCTCGGGTTTCAAGCCCTGCCTCTGCCACACACTCACTAAAGATGTGACTTTCAGGAGTCACAGAGCTATTGTGAGAAGCAAATGAGCTACGTGCTACATCCTGAGCTGGGTTTTAGGGTCCCTGGCGCTGCTCTGTCTGGGTTCTCATTGAGGGAGGAGGTGTTGTGTTTTTTGTCCAACATGTGATTGGGTAGAGGGGGGAACCCCCTAGAGCAGGTGGTCCCTGCACCTGACTCTATGGATTCTGGGGCAGCTCCCAATGTGAGGGCAGTGGGGTGACTTCAAGGGGATGCCTTTTGAAATAAAAATGCTGTCACAGAGACCCACACAAAATTCTTCAGTGTGGTAAACTTGGGAGGTGAGACAGGAGGGTTAGTGAAACTTTCCCTTGTTACAATGGATCAGTTCTGTCGTTTGACTCTTTGTGACCCCATGAACTGCAGCATGCCAGGCCTCGCTATCCATCACTCCCAGAGTTTACTCAAACTCATGTCCATTGAGTCTGTGATGCCATTCAACCATCTCATCCTCTGTCATCTTCTTCTTATCCCGCCTTCAATCTTTCCCAGAATCAGGGTTGTTTCAATGGATACTTAACATCATTATGGTTTTTATTTCCTTCCTTGTCCTTTTCTCTCTCTCTATATATATTTATTTTTCTTCTTCTCATTTTTTTTTTTTTTTTGGCTATGCTATGCTGCTTGTGGAATCTTAGTTCCCCCACCAGGGATTGAACCCTCAGCCTTCAGCAGCGAAAGGGCAAAGTTTCAACCACTGGACCTCCAGGGAATTCCTTTTCTCTATTTTAAACATTTTATTCAAGTACAACATGTGCTGTGCTGCTATTTAGTCATGTCCTACTCTTTGCGACCCTATGGACTGTGGCCCACCAGGCTCCTCTGTCTGTGGGATTCTACAGGCAAGAATACTGGAGTGGGTTGCCTTGCCCTCCTCTAGGGAATCTTCCCGACCCAAGGATAGAATCTGCATCTCTACAGACCCCTGCATTGGCAGGCAGGCTCTTTACCACTAGCGCCACCTCAAGCACAAGATACATCCTGAAAAATTTGTAAGTTCGGTGCTTGACGAATGTTCCCAAATGGACCACACCCACCTTACAAGCACTCAGATCGAGAAGCAGACCATGACACACCCCCCACACCAGCTCCCAACTACCCCCACCCCAATTCACTCCCCGATCCTCCAAAGATCACCCCTGACTTCGTGCAACAAAGAGTCGTTTGATTTTTATATGATAGAACCAGCTGCTATGCATTCTTGCATCTTGCCCCTTTTCTTAACATTATACACGGTTCAAGTTTAGTTCAGTTCAGTTCAGTCGCTCAGTCGAGTCCGACTCTTTGCGACCCCATGAATCGCAATACACTGTTCAAACGAACTGTTATTTCACTATATTGTAAATTATCTTAGAAATTTGAAGAAAGAAAAAAATGTTCCTAGCTCCCTACATAATAACTTTAACACCACTAAAACTTGGCTCCCAGGGGCTCCTCGGAGGTTCCGCGGACCCCCGCTTAGGGAACCAGGTTCCGGCCGCTCTTTTCTCCGCCCACTTCGGCGGCTGTCTGCGGCTGCGCACTGCGCGCCCGGCCGGCGGGGAGCGCGGTCACGTGACGGGCGCCAACCCGCCAAGATGGCCGCCTCCTACGTGGCCCTGCTGGCGCTGTCCCTGTTCCTGCCGCCGCTGCTGCTGGTGGCGTGGAAGCACTGGCGGTGGGGGCGCGCGGCCCGCCACGTTACTGTCGTGGTGCTGGGAGACGTGGGCCGCAGCCCCCGCATGCAGTACCACGCGTTGTCACTGGCCAAGAGCGGCTTCTCGGTGACCCTCCTGGGGTTCTGCAGTGAGTGCCCGGCTCCGGGAGGGAGGCTGCTGTGTCAGCCTTTGACCTTCTCGGCTTTGACCACCCCGGGGCGGGGGGATGGCCGCGGCGGGGGCGCCCGCTTTCTCTCTCTCCTCCCGCGGGCAGCCCTCCGAGACTGTTCTTGCCTGGACAGCTGTTGCCAGGATTCTGCACCCCAACCCCTGCCCCAGCCTGGATGTTCCTGGAGAGCTAGGAACAGTCAGCATTAATCTGCCATATGCCAGGACTGTGCTAAGCTAAACGAACTCACTGCATAGTCTTATTCTTCCTAGTAAGTGGAAAGATGGGACTGGAATTCAGATGGGTGTGACCCCAGGGCCAGTGCTGGTAAGCACATCTCTGAGGCTGTGTCTGAGCCGACGGGCAGCTTGTCTCCATTCCTCACCCTCAGTGCAGAGCTCTGCAGGCAGGAGATGTTTTGTTTTCTCAGCATGTTGAGCTTTTTCCCTTAGTGTGAGGGGGCAGGGGTGTCTGCTCCTCCATCTTCCCCCACGTTGACATCTTCAGAAGGTAGCTCTAAACATACCCCATATCAGGGGAAAGCCGGTACAGCACTGGTTGCCACAGGTCCTTGTTTAGATTCTGCTACCCCAGGGTGAGGGGTGGGAGTGGGACTTCCTAGAGGTCTCCCTGGGATGTGATAATTCCATCATCCAGGGAACCCAGGTCAGCTTGAGTGCCTGCTGTGTGCCTGGCATTGTGTTAAGTGAAAGTGGATAACATTCTGGGCCCCTTTCTGTGGTTGGTCTAGAGAAGTCTGGACAAGAACTGGCTTCATTCTCTGTTCTGGCTACTGAGGAACAGAGAGGTTTGGAAAGTCGTACCTTCCAAAACACTCTTCCTTATTCAGTCTAGGGTGATGGTGGGGAGTGGGGCAGGGATCATCAGACTTTAAATTAGATTGTCTTGTCCAGCACATTAAAGGGGACATTCTTTTCAGACTCTAAACCCCACGATGAGCTCTTGCAGAGTGACAGAATTCAGATTGTGAGATTGAGAGACCTTCAGAGACTTGCAGGTAGGAAGCACTCAACTCTAGATTGTGTGTGTGTGTGTGTGTGTGTGTGTGTGTGTGTGTTTGGCGGGGGAATCTGCAGATTACCCAGAACTCCTTTACTAGTGGGGCTGCCCCGGTGGCACACTGGTAAAGAATCTGCCTGCCAAGGCAGGAGACCTGGGTTCAGTCTGTGGCTGGGGAGGACCCCACAGAGAAGGAAATGGCAACCCACCCCAGTATACTTGCCTGGGCAATCCCATGGGCAGAGGAGCCTGGTGGGCTACAGTCCATGAGGTCACAAAGAGTCAGACACGACTTAGTGACTAAACACCAACAGCCTTTACTAGTGACAGCTGTTTTCTGTCTCGCAGTTGGGCCTCACATTCTCCAGTACGGAGTCAAAGTTGTATTCCAGGCAGTGCACTTGCTGTGGAAGTTGATGTGCACGAAGCCAGCAGCCTACATCTTTCTCCAGGTATGTGTCAGCCCTGCCTCCTGCTGTGAGAACCACTGTTAATAGTTTTCTTTACTTTCTAGTCTTAAAAATGTACAAACTGGTAAATGAATTGCATATTCATGTGTGTGTTTATAAATTTTTAAACACTTGAGTAGGAGCCTGTGGTCTGTGTCCATCCTGTTTATGATACCCATCCTTTCTGTTTTTCAATGTCATTGCAGATAGTTACTTATCACATATCTGAATATTTTACATGCACTATCTCATTTAATTCCTCACAACAATCCTAAGAAATAGGTTCTCGTGTTATGTACACTTAGAGATGAGAAAACCTGAACCCAGAGAGGTTCTGTAAATAACCGATTGTCACACAGCTGGGAGGTGCTGGAGTCCGGATTTGAACTAGGTCTTCATTCTAGTTCTGAAGTTACGGTTTTAGCCTCTTACTGTCACTGCTTTTTAAAAGAAAAGTTCCTTCTTTTAATTGACTGTATCGTATCCCAATGTGATATATTCCCTGATGTATGTATTTAGTATCATCTTAATAAACACTCAGATTGTTCCTGTTTTTTTTTTTTTTTTTAACATATCTGAAAAAGTGGCAAAGAGCATCAGTGAACATATGTCTTTTGCATGGGTCCAGTTTCTCTTTTAGAATAAATTCCTAGTAAGGGAAGTGTTTGGTCAGAGTCCATATACTTTAAAATGTGATTACTGGATAGTACTAGAGAAGGCTGGGTCATTTTATCCCCCTACCCAACAGAGAGGCCTTTCCCTCCTCATCCTTACCACCACCAGGTATCATAAGTGTTTTGAGTTTCCATTCTGACAGGTGAAAAATGGTACCTCCTTGTTCCATTTTTTGTCTCCTTGGGTATCAGTACTCTTGGGCTTTTTATGTTGATCAATTTTCTTTTCTTTCTTTCTTTTAAATTATTTATTTGGCTGTGCTGAGCCTTATTTGTGGCGTGTAGGATCTAGTTCCGTGACCAGGGATGAAACTGCCAGCATTGGAATGTAGAATCTTGGCCACTGGGCCATCATGGACATCTGATCAGCTTTCTTTTTTATGACTTTTTATACTTTTTGGTTGGAGAAGGCAATGGCACCCCACTCCAGTACTCTTGCCTGGAAAATCCCATGGACGGAGGAGCCTGGTAGGCCGCAGTCCATGGGGTCGCTAAGAGTCGAACACGACTGAGTGACTTCACTTTCACCTTTCACTTTCATGCACTGGAGAAGGAAATGCAACCCACTCTTGCCTGGAGAATCCCAGGGATGGGGGAGCCTGGTGGGCTGCCGTCTATGGGGTCACACAGAGTCGGACACGACTGAAGTTATTTAGCAGCAGCAGCATACTTTTTGGTGAAGAAGAGGGGTCTTCTGCTTATCGATTTTCAAGAGCTCTGTAAACAGAATTGACTCTTTGCCATGCATGTTATTCTCACTTGGTTTATTCTCCACCATGGTCTGGTTTCCTCCTCTTCATTCAAATCTCTCTTTCCTAGAACCCTCCGGGCCTGCCCGCCATTGCGGTCTGCTGGTTCGCTGGCTGTCTCTGCGGGAGCAAGCTTGTCATCGACTGGCACAACTACGGCTACTCTATTATGGGTCTGGTGCACGGCCCCAGACACCCCCTTGTTCTACTGGCCAAGTGGTGAGGGTCTGGAAGGAGGGTGCAGACACTGACTCCAAACTGCAGTGGGAAGAAGGGCCAGTGCAGAGACCTGGGGACGCTGGTCCCCTGTGTGCCCTGTAGGGGTGAGGGCAAGGCTGGGTGTTGGGGTGATGCTCATGACCAGTGATAAAAACAGGCCTGAGAAAAGGAGGGTGTTTGTTGGCCCATGAAACTGAGAAGTCTTGAGAAAGGGCCAACTTTGAGCTCAGAAGGGGTGTCATCAGGACCTCTCTCTTCCCACACTTCCCTCTGGAGGTCTTTCTCAGGTTCTGGGAGCCTCTTCCTCCCATCCGCATCCCATCCAGCCCTGTGTAGAGAGCAAGCGTGACTTCTGCTCATCTGGTGTCCTCTGACCCCCACTGAGCCCAGGGCGCTTCAATATCCTGTTGTCTCAGGCTTGGGACAAGTGCTTAGCTAGAGAGCTGGGGTCCCTGGTGCATACAGACCAGATCCCCATATGCAAAGTGGGAGCTGCTGTTGACAGCTGGGGGTGTGGGCCACAGTCTTTGAGCTGGGGGGAGGGAAGAAGGGCCTCAGGAGCAGGTTGTGCTTGCAGGAGGAAGCAATACCATGTTCTTTTCTTTAACAGATCCACACTTTTATTTACATACTTTTCAATAAGTTTAAATCCTCGAAGGGTACAGTGTCACATGGATTCTGTGTCCCGTGTTCTTGGCAGGAAGGTTGCTTCAGAATTTGGCAGAAACCGTGCCACTCATGTTTGCGTGAGCGCGGGTTGTCTTTCCCCGGATTACTCTGGTTTTGTGAGGTTCTCTGCCAGGCGTCACTTGTTGTACTTTATACACACAAGCACATCTCTTGCCTGGATAGAATTTAGCCTCGTCTCGAGGACATACACCCTCAGTTTTTGGGGAGAACTGTGTGCTCCCTCTGGTTCTGTAGACCCTGCTTATGGCCAGCACAAATGGCCTTGGACCACCACAGCCTGCCAGACATATTGGTCATGTTAGAAGTCCTGTTCCCAGCAGACTTGCACAGGGTCCAGGGTGGCTGAAAGAGCCAATGACAGGTTCTGAGCCCGAGTTATACCGCCTGCCTCGGTGTGGACTTGCAGCCGCGAGCCATCGGCCAGCTGCGGCCTTTCCCCTGATGGGTCATTCGTGGGTGGTAGTCACGGCGGCTATCAGCATGCACTGGCTGCACGGCCTCAGCCCAAGCCTTTCTCCCATCCAGACTCCACTGCCACCCAGTGAGGGCATCCCATGATTGCTATCCTTTTACAAACTAGGAAACGGGCTGGGGGCCCATATGCCACATGCCACACAGCTGTTCAGTGTGAGCGCCAACCTTCCATGCCTGGGATGGATTTTGGAGCTTTCTCTGCATCCTGAGTGAGGACCAGGCCTTGGTTCACACACGCATTCAATAACCCTGTTCATTCCCAGTTCTTTTTCAGTTCTGCCCGGTCACCAGGGCTCATGTCTCAGTGTGGAACTAATCTCTTGATAATGCCTTTCTGACATTTGATAGGGCTTCCCAGGTGGTGCTAGTGGTAAAGAACGTGCCTGCCAACGCAGGAGACGTTAAGAGATGTGGGTTTGCTCCC
Organism: Neotragus pygmaeus; assembly: GCA_006410875.1. Lineage (NCBI taxonomy): Eukaryota > Metazoa > Chordata > Mammalia > Artiodactyla > Bovidae > Neotragus > Neotragus pygmaeus. The sequence goes on from SJYV01019187.1 coordinate 407,612, forward strand.
TGGGTCAGGAAGATCCCTTGGAGGAGGGCATGGCAACCCACTCCAGTATTCTTGACTGGAGAATCTCCATGGACAGAGGAGCCTGGCGGGCTACAGTCCAAAGCATCCTGAAGAGTCAGACACAACTGAAGCAACTTAGCAACCCGCATGCACAACATTTGCTCAGCTCCCTTTGTGACACAGTGGGAGTGAGCCTCAGCCCCACAGCCTTTGCAGGGAACAGTGCAGTGTGGCTGAGATTTAATGATGAGGCCTTTATTGTATTTCTCCTTCATTTTATGGCAGGAGAGAGTGGATTTTACCTTCCCTAGTGATGATATGATTTCTCCCAAAAGTAATTGTGTTTAAGCTGAAAAATAATCTGATTTACAGAAAGGTGTGAAGGAAATAATAGTATAGGTGGTGGAACTCAGTGCAAATACTGGGAAGGCACCTTACCAGTGACCTGATTTGAGAGACCCCAGCTCTGCAGCCTCTTCGATATCAGAAGGTGTCGAGTCCTGTGCCGGATGGTGGCGGGTGGTGGTGATTGGCCCAGGGCTCCAGGTTGAACACTGACACTTCTCTTCAGGTACGAGAAGCTCTGCGGACGCCTGTCCCACCTGAACCTGTGTGTGACCAACGCGATGCAGGACGACCTGGCTGAGAACTGGGGCATCAAGTAGGGGTCCCTCCCAGCGCCGTGACTCCCAGCTGCTGTGTCGTGCTGGCAAGGCATTGGGAGTTCCTAGTGGTCCGGGGAGTGGTTGCTGGTTTCGGGGAGCTGAGCGGGGAGGAGGCTGAAGTTTTTCTTGCCAGCCAGCCAAGCGGTCCAGGCAGTTTTGGTGTTGAACCTTCTCTTTGTGCTTCTCCCAAGTAATTCTTTTTTAATTGGACTTTTAAAAACTGTGTATCTGGGTTTTTTGTTTTGTCTGGTCACGCCATGTGACAGGTGGGATGTTAGTTCCCCAACCAGGGATTGAACGCAGGCCCCCTGCGTTGGAAGTCCAGAGCCCTCACCACTGGACTGCCGGGGAAATCCCTCTCCAAGTCATTCTGAAGTTTACAGTTGAGACTTGGATCTCCAAGCACCCTTCTTCTGCATCTTTCTGGGTTTTTTCTTCTTCAGGCCTTTTCTTTGCCCCTCCTTAGAGCCACCACGATCTCATTGCAGAGCCGTGACCGTGTATGACAAGCCAGCATCATTCTTTAAAGAGACGCCCTTGGACCTGCAACATCAGCTCTTTATGAAGCTGAGCCACAGCTACCCTGTGTTCAGGGCCCGGTAAGTCTGCTGTCTTCAGCTGGCTTTCAGGTGCCTTGTTTTATGCTCGCTGCTGACTTGGGGATCCATCAGACCGGGGGTTGGCAAACTATGACTGCAGGCCTGCTCTCTTTATTTTTATAAGTAAAGTTTTATTGGAATGCAATGCGTGGGTTCATTTACATATTGTGCATGGCTGGTTCCACACTATTAAGAGCAGAGCTGAGCTCAGCAACAGAGACCATATGGCCCCCAAAGCCTACAGGGTTTACTCCTTGGTCCTTTAAGGAGGTTTTTGCCCAGCACTAGGCTGTGGGTGTCCTTACCCACCTGCCAGGGTTCCTGACCATGTGGCAGGGTCTGTGCACCTGTGTGTTCTCTGGGCACCTCCTGGGGGGTGAGGAGAGACTCTGAGAGCGGCTCTCCGCACACCTGGTCTTTGTTCAGTAACCTGGGGGCCATTAGAGCGGGTCACAGCATCCTCATCTTAAGTCGACGGGGTGATTAGAACAGAAAGCCCCCTGAAGGCAGGGCTGAGTCGGTCTTGTCTGCTGTTGTGGGCTCAGCACCTGGCGACACGTCAATAATAGGGATAAAGAGAGAAAGTGGGTGCAGGTCAGCGCCCAGGCCCCAGGTGGTCAGGCCACCTGGTGACTCGGCTGTGGCGGCACCCCGACCGCTGCCTATGGGTCTCACTGGCGGGAGACGGCTGTCGCAGGGCCTGAGAGTCTGCTTTGTGGCAGCTCACGGGCTCTCTCCACTCCTTCAGCTCAGAATCCTTGGACCTGGACACGGAGAGGTCAGCCTTCACGGAGCGGGATGCCTTGAGTGGAGCGGTGACCCGTCTTTGTGGGCGGCCGGCCCTGTTGGTCAGCAGCACGAGCTGGACAGGTCTCAGGATCGTCCCGGGCACTTGGGGCTCCTACGAGTGTCAGTCCTGCACCCCCACATGTTCAGGGTCCTGACAAGAAAGGGGAGTACGCTGAGCTGGTGGGGGAAGCACATAGAAATCGACCCATGACACTCAGTTCTCTTTTCTCGTAGAGGACGAAGACTTCTCCATCTTGCTGGCAGCATTAGAAAGTAGGTGTGTGGCTGTGATCAGGAGCTGGGCTTGCCAGGGTGTCCTCAGCTGGGGGATGCTCACAGGCCTCACGTGCTGTCCTCGGCAGAGTGTCCAGGGCCATTGGGCAGGCCAGCCTGATGACACAGGGTGGCAGTGGCAGGCCTGGGTCCCCATTTGGGTCAGTGAGTGACCCCCTGGCTTTGAAGCATCCCCTCCAGGGTTGTGTGGCTGGGAGCAGCGCCCTGCCCTCTACCCCTCCCAATTGCCCCTTACTTACCCGACTCCCTGATCTTGGTTATCACGTATTTATTTTTTTAAATGCAGAATTTGAATACTTGATCGACAGTGGAGAAAGCCTCCCTTCTCTGGTCTGTGTCATAACAGGTACCCACCTGAGAGCATCCCTGTTCTGTATTAGATGGGTCACTAGAGGGGACACAAGGCCCTCCCCATGTCAGGCCTGTGATGTTTGCTGTCTTGTTGATCCTCAGCCTAAGTCTTCAATGCATGGTTCTCTCTGCCAGCTTAACGGAGGGGCACGCTGAAGTTCACAGGGACTTCATGGCAGGGCACGGAGTCTAGATTTGAACCTCAGACAGGGCGACCTCAGAGATACTGCACTTCCTACTGCACAGTGGTTTTCGAGCCTCTTTTTAAAAAAAATGATTTTACTTATTTCTTCCTGGCTGTGGTGGGTCTGCATTGCTGTGCAGGCTTTCCCCTGGTTGCAGGGGTGGGGGCTGCTCTCCAGTTGCGGCGTGCGGGCTTCTCATTGTGGCGGCTTCTCTCGTTGCAGAGCACGGGCTCTGGGGCCTGTGGGATTCAGTAGCTGCAGTGTGTGGGCTGAGTAGTTCCGGCCCTCCGGGCCCTAGGGCACAAGCTCAGTAGCTGTGGCACACTGGCTTAGTAGCTACGCAGCACGTGGGAACTTCCTGGACCAGGGATCTAACCTACGTCTCCTGCTTTGGCAGGTGGATTCTTGATCATGAGCCAACAGGAAAACCCTCTTTTTCTTTTTAAATGAGAGTCCACTGTCCAGTGTAAAACTGTTTGCCAGTGAAGAGAGAGAAGCAGAGGAGGTTTGGTTGGAGGAGGAGGGCCCTGGGCCAGCAACTCTGCTTTGGACACTCTTCTGGTCCCTGAACCCCCAGGGGTGGCAGGGGCCCGCCGCTCAGGCTGTGATGCCTGGGGGTCCTGGGCAGGGTGCGGGGCAGCCTGTGTGAGAAGCTGTCTCGGCGGGTACTCTGGTGACTGGCTAGTTTATCCCAGACACATTCCTAGCCTGAGGTCCCCTGGGCACAGGTTGCTGAGGGAAGGGCTGTGGTGTTCGCTGTCAGGGTGCACACCCCTGGGCGGGTGTTTCTGGAGGGCGCCTGGCTGGGGCCTGATGGGAGCTGCTGAGTGTGGGCCTGCATGCTCACGCCCTCGCAGGGGCTTCCCAGGGCCGTGGGCCCGGGCGGAGGAGCACCCAGTGGGTGACTGCGTTTCCCCTGCCAGGCAAAGGGCCTCTGAAGGACTATTACAGCCGCCTCATCTGTCAGAAGCGCTTCCGGCACATCCAGGTCTGCACCCCGTGGCTGGAGGCTGAGGACTACCCCTTGCTTCTGGGTGAGAGTATCCGGTGGGAGGCCTGTGGGAGGAGGGAGGGCTTTACAGGATATACCCGAGGGCAGCGGGCCTCCCAGGGGCTCCTTGGTAAAGAACCCGCCTGCCAATGCAGTAGACAGAGGTTCGATCCCTGATCCGGGAAGATCCCCTAGAGAAGGAAATGGCAACTCACGCCAGTATTCCTGCCTGGGAAATGCCGTGGACATTTCCAGAGGAGCCTGGTGGGCTGCAGTCCGTGGGATCACAGAAGAGACCCCACTTAGCAACTAAACAGCAACAAATAATCTGAGGGCAGGGGACAGTTTTTCTGAAAAGGGCCAGATGGTAAACGTTTTACCAGCTTCTTTTGCATATTCCTTGTTTTTATAACTCTTTAAAGATTTAAAGCCATTCTCTGCTCAGGGGCCCCCCACACGCAGGTCTCAGGCTGGGATGGGTCCTGGCTGGACTGCGGGAGACCAGGCAGTTTCCTGGTGTGCCTGCTCCTCCCTGTCTGTTTGCCAAGGTCACGTCTGAGTGCTCCGGGGCTCCACGCCCTCCAGCGCCCTCCAGCTCGGTCCTGCTGTTCCCATGGGCAGAAGAGCTGGGCGGTGCTGGGTTAGGGCCACTCCCAAGTCAGGGCGGCACAGAGACCAGGAGTCCAACAGTGTGGACTGTCAGCCAGTGCGGACAGCCGCCCGCCTCTGGCCGTCTTAATCCCTCGGGGAGAGCTAGATGGCTTAGTGCTGATTGATCTCAGCATCTAAATAATCCATCTCAGGCGGGAAGTTCCTTTGTAGACAGGAGTTCCCAGGGCGCTGAGTGATTCGAGGGTGGTTCCTTGGCTCTGTCTTCACAGTGACAGCTGGTTTTCTGTTGGGTCTGCTTTGGGTTCTTTCTGTAATTATTGTGACAAAATACAAACAGAAACGTGCCATCTCCCCACTTTGTAATCGTGTGCAGTTCAGTGGCACTGATTACGTCCACGGGGTTCTGTGGCCACTGCCTCTGTGTCTTGCCAAAACGTTTTCATTGTCCCGAGCAGAAACTCTGAACTCAGTAAGCAGTAATTGCTGCAGCTTCTAAACTAAATCGTGGTTAAGGAGAGAAAGAGGGTCCGTTTATATAAAAACGTTGGTGATGGGCTGGGAGTTCTCAGAAAGGGCGGAGCAGCCAGGAGCAGCAGGTGGGAAGCGCCCGTGTACTCCCCTCAGGCCAGGCCACTTGGCCAGCTCCAGGCATCTGTACGTGGGGTTGGGGGCGTGATGAGCTCCTTTCCTTTCCTCCCCGCAGGCCTCGGTCCACGGTCCTGCGGGGTGCGTGGTCGCTGGGCGCATGGCCGGTGCTGATGGCCCCTTCACTCTCGTCCTCGCCCGCAGGGTCTGCAGACCTGGGCGTCTGCCTGCACCGGTCCTCCAGCGGCCTGGACCTGCCCATGAAGGTGGTGGACATGTTTGGATGCTGCCTGCCGGTGTGCGCTGTGAAATTTCAGTGGTAGGAGTGAAAGACCCAGCCCCACTGGGTTATATTCTCAAATCAGCACCTGGGTGGCTGGTTAGAATTGCCTGGGAAGCCTCCTGGGAGGGTGCCACTTCTGATCTGTGCGGCTCAGCCACCCCTAGGGAACAGGAACCCCTGTAGTCCCCGTGGGTGGGCTGTGCCCCCACCAAATGGGGTGGCTTCCACTTTGGTGCTGCGTGAAAATGATGAACCAGATACTCTCCCTGGGGGCGTGTGCTCACGGCGTGGCATGGTGGCCGGAATTGCCCGCCCGACTGACAGGGACTTCTCTCTCTATCCCTTTTGTCTCAGCTCACGTAGTTGGGTTCGAGTCATTTGGATGTGTCTATTTCTGTCTCTGCTCTTCTTGGAAAAGATGGGCAGGAGAGGTCAGTGTTAGAAGAGGCGTAGGTGCAGTGCCCCACCATGAGCGGAGGGGGCCAGCTTCTAAATGGGAAAGCCAGGATGTTAGACCTCCAGGGTCACATCATGTTGGGGTCAGCCCCTGATCAATCCTGAGCCTGCCTCCAGCGCGATTGCCCTTTACCTGATTTCTCTGCTGTAGAATTAAGGAAACAAAACACAGAACTCACGAAGAAGAGCGCACACGGCACAAAAGTCCGAATGCCCCTTCACTGCCTCTCCTTCCCCAGATCAGTTTGAATTCCTAACACGTGTCCTTCCAGGTTGGTTTTCAGTTCAGACACCGAATCTAAGGACAGGCTTCCTGAAGGGAAAGACAGACTGTTCCTGACCCCCAGCTTAGCCCTCAGGTGGTGTGGGTTCTGTTCTCCTTCCGAGAGCTCTCACACCCACTGCCATTCTCTCTACAGCTTACATGAGCTTGTGAAACACGAGGAGAATGGGCTGGTCTTCGAGGACTCGGAGGAGCTGGCAGTTCAGCTACAGGTGGCATTGTTTGCCCCACTCTGGGGCTCATAAGCTTTCGGAGATTTGTTGTTCCTGCAGCTGGGCGGGTGGGCCTGGGCTGGGTCTGCTGCGGGAGTAGCAGTCTCAGAGGCTGGGCCCCAGCGGTCCTGGGGAATCAGGGCTTGCCCCGCCTGCCATCTGGAGCTCATACCACACAGGTGATGCTAGAGCTGGGTGGACCGTGTGCCATTAAAGGGGTACTGGATCAGAGGAGGGAGAGGGAGGCATGAGGGGTGCTTCCTGGACCAGCCTTGCAAGATGGGTGGGCGTCTTCAAAGGGTACTTATTTCTTACTACAAATTACAAAAAGTAGTACGTCATTCTTGACAATGGAGCCCAAAGGCAAGAAACTCTGGAAAGGCCCAGAAAGAAAGTATTTTAGATTTTGCCATAGTCTCTTGTCACAACATCTCAACTCTTGTGAAAGCATCCAGTCTGTGAATGAAGGGGTATGGCTATGTTCCAGTAAAACTTTATTTACAAAGACAAGCACAGGGCCGCAGGTGTCCCATAGGCTGGCATTTGCAGACACCTTAGTTTTGGAAGGTTGGTGAGAACACAGGCATTGCCTGGATCTCAGCATGTGGGCAGGAGGGTGATGGGCAGACGGCAAGGGGGTGGTGCTCCTGGCGGGAGCAGAGCCTGGTGGGAGCAGGGGTGGGGGCTGCTGCAGGTCACAGGATGTGGATGGTGTGGATGTGAACGCTGCCGCTTGGCTGTGCTGTCAGGCCGGAACCGCAGTGGGTGGAGTGAGCTGGGGCCGGAGGGCTCCCCTGAGTCCGGTGAAGGCGGGGCTTGTTGGGTCGGCAATGGGGGTCAGAGGTGATGAGAAGTGTTATCAACCAGCCAGGCCTGGCAGGGANGGCTCGGTGTGCGGCTGTCCTGGTGGAGAGCCTGTGCGCTGGCCTGTGAGGAGGGCTGAGCACCCTGGGAGTGGCGGCCAGGAGGTGGCCTCGTGCCCTGCAGCTCTGGTGCCTGGCGTGGTAGCTGAGACACTGCAGCTGTGAGGCATGACGCTGTCTGCACTCCTGTGAGCAGAGTGGCCTGGACCGTGTGTGTCCAGGACCCCTGCCCCGGCTGCAGAGAGGACTCCCTTCGCCTCCCGTGTGAGCGGCTGGTCGAGCTCTCGGGTGCCCAGCCTCACCCCTCTGCACCTGAAACTGTCTCCCTACCTTTCCTGGCTTCGCTGTCCCCCCCGGGTTGGCTGCAAGCTGGGTCAGCTTCCTGGAGGTGGGGCGGGGGGCAGCCGAGGACCTGGCATCCAGAGGGTGCTTCCCAAAAGGATGTGCGCTTCTGAGCCCAGGCCGCACCCTGTGGACAAGTCACACAGACAGCCAGCCACGGCTTCTCGCTCCTGCGCAGAAGCCAGGCCGGGTGGGAGCTGCAGCTCCAAGGCCCTCCCGGGGCACACCGCTTGCCAGCTGCTCGCAGGTGAAAATCTGCCCCTTGCTGTGTGATGCTCTCCCTCCTCAAGGCCCGCCCCTGCAGGTGACCCCTCCCCGCCGCTCCACTCAGCTCTGTCTGGCATCGCCTCTGCTTGGCAGTGTCCTGGGGGCAGCACCGCGCCCTCCCACTTGGCACCAGACCCCAGACGTCTGGGCAGCCCTGATCGAGTGAAAAGGGAAGGAAAGGTCCCCAGATCCTGAAGAAGACAAGGCANCTGCACCAGTTCCGCGAGAGCCTCCGGGAGTCAGGGCAGCTCCGCTGGGATGAGAGCTGGGAGCAGACAGTGCTCCCTTTGATCTCGGACACGTGACCCCTTGGGCCAGTGAGGTGTCCCGTGCGGGACGCTTTGGACGCCCCACCCCCTCGCCTTTCCCCTTCCTCCCCAGGAGCCGCCCTCTCCTGTCCTCGCGGCTGGCGCTGCTGGCCGGATGCAGGGGGCGGTGCCGCCTGGTGGACGGCGGCTGGAAAGACAGCATGGGCACCGCCTGGGGAATGAGGCTACTGTTGGTAACCAGGGCTTGGTGGCCTGGAAAGCTGGCTCAGCCGGCTTTCTTCTTTGAAGGCTCTGAATTCCTTCTGTTCTTCCGTGAGTGTTTCCCCCCTCAGTCTATGAGGAGGGAAGTAACTTTCCCATTACTTGCTTGCGGCATCTTCAGGATCCCTGTTTTGGCTCCTGCTGCGTTTGCCCAGGCGTGTCCAGCATGGCTCTGTGAGGGACATGTGTCCAGGTTGGGGAAAACACACTTGGTGTATGTTTTTATCTGCACAAATGAAATGCTTCTGTCTGAGCCAAAAATTTCACTTCTGACTTAGAGTGATTTGCTTAAGAAATAAGCCATCTGGCAGAGAGGGGTACCCACACACTCGAGCAGTTTATATTTTGTTAGAACACTTTACGGTTCCGGATTCAGAATTTAACATCCTTCAAACATTCAAGTCCAGTGAAAGTTTTATCAGATTCTTTCCAGGACAGTGATTTGATTTCCAGGCTGTCCTTCAGAACCATCTGTAAAAACTACAGCGTTAGTTTCAGAATCGCCATCTCCGAGTGCTCTTCGTAGGGAAACAGTTTCTGGTTGTGACGAGGCATCTCTTCCCACGGGATCCCAGCCCGGCCTGGAAACAGAACAGATGCATCTCAGGGTGCTGGGGTTTGGGGGCGGGACGCCACCCTATCAGGGTGGGGCTTTGGGACAGACACCCGGAACCAGCTTCCAGGGTGGAACCAGGAATCCCCTTGGCAAGCAGCTCACAGAAGCCAGCTTTCCTGTGTCTGCTCACTGGGCTGTGTGCGTCCCTTGGAGGTCATAGCCCTGTCGGTTCCCCATCGCTCTCTGCCTCTCTGCTCCACTCTCTCACCAGGCACAGCTCAGTAGGAGCCAAGGTCTGAACCAAAGTCTGCCTGACCACTCAGCCTGGTGCCTTCAGAGGCTTGGCCTGTGTCAGAGGGGGATTACATCCTCTCTGTAAGCACAGATGTCTGACAAGTCCCCGGCAAGGGTGGTTTTCTCATCAGTTTTTTACGAATGAAAAATCAGTATTTATAAAAATGAAATACTAGATGTACTGTGTAATTTTCATGATCCTGCTGTCCAAGTATAACGTGTTCATAATGTTAATTAGCATGTATGAAATTTCCCCATGTGTGTATTAATGAGATTTTTAAAAATAAAAATGGGCTGTATATGCTGCATGTGTGTGTGTGTTAGTCACTCACTTGTGTCTGATTCTCTGTGATCCCATAGACGGCAGCCCTCCAGGCTCCTCTGTCCATGGAATTCTCCAGGCAAGAATACTGGAGTGGGTTGCCATCTCCTTCTCCTATATGCTGCATATATATATATATACACACACACAGCACCTACAGTGTAGGTATATACTGTATATGCTGTTTAGTACTCAGATTTCTTCACTTAAAATACGGTCTGGAGGAGACTCCCCTAGTGGTCCAGTGGCTAAGACACTGCGCTCCCAATGCAGGGGGCCCAGGTTCCACCCCTAGTCAGGGAACTGGATCCCACACACCACAACTAGAGAGCCTGTGTGCTGCAATTAAGACCTGGANAGATTTCTTCACTTAAAATACGGTCTGGAGGAGACTCCCCTAGTGGTCCAGTGGCTAAGACACTGCGCTCCCAATGCAGGGGGCCCAGGTTCCACCCCTAGTCAGGGAACTGGATCCCACACACCACAACTAGAGAGCCTGTGTGCTGCAATTAAGACCTGGAGTAGCCAAATACATACAAAAAAATCGTATTAAAAAATACAGCATGGATATTTTTTTCTTGTAAGCATCTGAAAAAGGACTGCATTATTCCTTGAGGCCTAACTTCCTGAGTCAGTGGGATATGGTATATGGGGGTGGGCACTGGTCATCTCTCTTGGCAGAGGCAGCGTGGGAGGGCTTTGCTTGGTTTGGGGGTGGGCTTGGGGCTGGTGCAGGGCTCTGCGTGGCTGTCTGGTCTGTGTGGGAAGCCCTGACGACGCCTGGCACGTGGTTGAGGATCGCAGGGCGGGTGTCATGGGGCGGCGGGTGGAGACAGCGAGCTGGGTGCCTGGGTCTAGTTCCTGGGTGCCTGGATGAGTACTTAGCCGCCCTGCAACCCGGTGTTTTTCTGGGTGAGACAGGATGACAGCACCCCCATGCCCTCACCAGGTGCTGGAGGGGCTGACAGGTCAGGTCTAAGGACAGCGATCCCCCTGCCCCGCAGCCGACTCAGGCAGACCCCCTTTCTCTAAGGCACCCCTGATTCTTGCTGTGTGCTTGATCCAGTGATGGTGGCCGCCGTTTCCCCGAGGGCCCCTGCCTGCCAGCCCTGTCCCACCTCCGAGGGGCATGTTTCCACCGTACAGTGAGGACCCAGAGACGGTGGCCCAGCTCCTGTCCACCTTGATGCCGGCTGGCGCCCACCGCCCTGCCCATTTCACAGACAAAGACTGAAGGCTCTCAGGACCCCCAAACACACAGTAGGACTGCTTCTCTCAGGCTTCTGAGGGCAGAGCATAAGCTTCCCCCTCCTCCCCTGCTGACCTCCTGGGCAGAGGGTGGAGGTGTCAGTCCCGCACACCGTGGTCTGGGTCTTCCTGGTTTGTCTCCAGGTCACCCCCCCTTCTTTTACTTTCCTGGTTTCTGTGCTCCCTGGAGTCCTGTGTGGGGCCAGTGCAATGACCCTGCAGGCCTCTCAGAGGCAGCAGCCTGGCCTGGGGCCCGGGGCTCACCCAGCTCCGTGGTGAACAGCTGGCACGTCTCCGGGTTGCGGATGGTGAAGGCAACGTAGGCATCAGGAGCCTGCTGGTCCTTCCGGCAGGTGGAGAGCTTCCGCAGGACCCCAACCAGGGAGAGGACTGTTTCAGGACAATACAGCACGTCTGTGATGGAAACCCAGGTTATTGGAAGGGCTCCCCCAGGATGAGGGCTTCCATGCTGACACTTGGAGATGAAGGCCCGGAAAGCAGTGGTTTAATTAGGTTTGTGCTCTTGGACGGTAAGAAAATGACGTTGGGTAAAAACAGAAAACCTTAGCAGAGCAAAAAGGCTGCTAAAAGACACTACAACACGTGAAAAATATCCAGGACTCACTGGCGTTCCTTTATAAGAAAAGAAACCCAGTCTTTGCCCGTGGCCCGTTTAGAAGATGTTTCATGAAGCAGACCTGACTGTCCCAGCCTTCTGGTTTCCTTCCTGTGGGGACAGGCCACTTCCCGCCCGCCAGCTGGGCCCGCGGGGTGCACTGCTTAGACTGTGTGCTCCGCTGCCCCCAGCCTGGGTCTCAGGGCCGTGGCCGGGCCAGAGGGCAGCACAACTGGCCCGACGGGCTGGGTGAGCTCGGTGGAGCAGGATGGGCCTGTTGGTGGCCAGGCCACACGCCAGTTCCCTCAAGGGCCCCGTCCTTGCACCAGAAGTGGGTGGGCCCTGCCTGTGGGGCTCATTTCGTGGACCCAGGACAGAGGCATATAGGCAGAGCCCTAGGCCTCAGAGATGCACAGGTGTGCACGGAGCAGACGTGGGGCCCCCAGAACCCCTTCCCCGACCTAGCCCAGGGCACACAGAGGAGTGGGGATCAGGTCATTGCCCGTGGTCCTGGAAAGACGAGGCTGCTGCGGCCACTTCCGTCCTCATTTGAAGACAGGGGTGTAAGTGGGACCAGCCTCCTGGGGCTACTCTGGCTTTCTCCTCTTTGTTCTGGAAGAGACTGAGAGGCCTCCCTCAGGCTGCTGGAGAGGGACGTGAAGTCTGGCCTCTGGGCTGTGGCCTGGCTAAGACTGATCCCACTGCTCTGGTGCCTGGGGCCTGTTCTATTCATCGCACGCCTTGCTGGGCAGAGCTGGCTCCTCCATAGGAGGGACCATTTGCGTGGGAGGACGCGTGGCCTCGGTCTCAGACGGGGCAGCTGTGGCCTCGGGGTCCCCAGGAGGCACGCCCTGTGCTGTGCTGTCACCCCGGAGGCCCACACAACCCAGGTCCCATTCCTCCTGCCAGGCGGCGTCCACTGCCGCGTCCCTGCTGAGAGCCGGGTGGTACCTGCGGCAAGGACGACGTCCGGCTGGAAGGCCGCGAGCTGTGGCGCTGTCACTGTGTCCCAGTCCAGCTGGGCCACCGTCACCCAGGGGCGCTCTGCCTCGGGGGTATGTGGTCCCGGGTGCTGCGCCCAGGCGTTGATGCTTGGCTCCAACGAGAAGCCGTTGAGAAGGACGTTCCCTCGCAGCTGCTCCAGGACGCGGCTGTGACAGTCGCTGAAGATGTATGCTCTGAGCCGGCATGACTTACAAATGGCCAGGCCAGTGAGGCCGGCTCCGCTGCCAAGTTCTAAGGCCGTTCTGGGAGATGGGGAAAAGGCGCTGTGTCCACAAGTGCCTGGGGGCAGACCCTCCTGGGGTCTGGCCCTGTGCCCACAGCTTACCTGTGAGCGAAGACCGCTGGGTTCTCCACGGCCCACTCAGCCAGGTAGAGCGCCGCGTTCCACGTGACCAGGCCTGTGGTCCCATGAGACACGATGGCCGTGCTCTCAGAGAGGGTGACCGAGTCACCTGAAGGCTGGGCGGAAACCAGGAGAGAGAATTACTAATCCAGCAGCCAGGGCAGGACTGGGGGTCCTTGGGGGCCGTGTAAGGAAGTAGGATTGGAGTCTAAATGTGATGGGAGCCACTGGCGGGTTCTGATCAGGCAGGTGATACAACCCTTGCGTGCTCAGCGTGTCGGTGGACAGAAGAGGGAGGCAACGGGGCTTGAGGAGGACCCAAGCCAACAGGCATTTGCTGGAAAAGCCCAGGCGCCCACCTAGGAGGGGATCGGCCTGCTCTGGCAGTGGGGCAGTGAGACTTCTGGGACGAGGCCTGTAAGTCCACTAGAAACACTCAGAAATGTGTGATAAATGACAGAAAACAGCATTTCAGAAATAAAGGCTGCTCGAAGGAACATAAAAGAATAAAAATAAAACATAAAAGCAGATAAGCCCTTAAGTTTAATCATTCAGTCATGTCTGACTCTTTGTGACCCCATGGATAGTAGCCCGCCAGGCTCCTCTGTCCATGGGATTCTCCAGGCAAGGGTACTGGAATGGGCTGCCATTCCTTTTTCCAGGGGATCCTTCCAACCCAGGGATCAAACCTGGGTCTCCTGTATTGGGGGCAGATTCTTCACCGTCTGAACCACCAGGGAAACCCTTAAGAGAGAATATGAAAAGGAGTGAAATTTTAAAAATTGAAAAGAAATTAAGATTGTCATGGGTTCAATCGTTTCCTCTGCAAATTTGTATGGTGAAGTTCTAACCCCTGGCACCTTGGAGTATGACCTTTTTTTGGAGATGGGGCCTTTTTTTTGGGGGGGGGCACGCTGTGTGACTTGTGGGATCTTAAGTTCTCTGACTGGGGACCGAACCCTGGGCCCTCGGCAGTGAAAGCACAGAGTCTTAACCGCTGGACTGCCAGGGAACTCCTGGAGATGGGGTCTTTACGGAGGGAATCAAGTTAAAATGAGGGCATAAGGGGACCGTACTCCAATTTGACTGGGTCCTTGTAAGAAGAGGACATCAGGAGACACACGCAGGGAGAAGATGGTCGTCTGGGGCCAAGGAGACAGGCCTGGAGCACATCCCTCTCTCGCAGTCTCAGAAGCAGCCCTGCTGACACCCCTGATTTTGGATTTACAGCTTTCAGATCCAACATTCAAAAAACTAAGATCGTGGCATCTGGTCCCATCACTTCATGGCAAATAGAACCAGCGACTGATTTTTTTTCTTGGGTTCAAAATCACTGAAAACAGTGGCTGCAGCCATGAAATTAAAAGACGCTTGCTCCCTGGGAGGAGAGCTATGACCAACCTAGATAGCATATAAAAGCAGAGACATCCCTTTGCTAACAAAGGTCCATCTAGTCAAAGCTATTGGAGAAACCATAGCTTTGACTACACAGACTTTTGACTATATGGACATGAGGTCATGTACAGGTGTGAGAGTTCAACCATAAAGAAGGCTGAGCACCGAAAATTGATGCTTCTGGACTGAGGTGCTGGAGAAGACTCTTGAGAATCCGTTGGACTGCAAGATCAAACCAATCGGTCCTAAAGGAAATCAACCCTGAATATTCATTGGAAGGACTGATGCTGAAGCTCCAGTCCTTTGGCCACCTGATGGGAAGAGCTGACTCATTAGAAAAGACCCTGATGCTGGGGAAGACTGAAGGCAGGAGGAGAAGGGGGTTGACAGAGGAGATGGTTGAATGGCATCACTGACTCAGTAGACGAGTTTGAGCAAAGATAGTGAAGGACAGGGAAGCCTGGCATGCTGCAGTCCATGGGGTTGCAAAGAGTCGGACACGACTGAGCAACTGAACAACAACAAAGTGACATGATCCGCAACAGACTGAAGCTCTAATGGAATGACAGGAGGGCAGTTCACTCTCTTTAAAGGGGAAGAGTCAAGTCTGTATCCAGCCTTTCCTCCATAACCAAGTATGGCCAATAGGAGGCATTTCCTTACAAAATCTCTCCAGCTAATGAAAACAAAATGATTCAGAAAGTTACTCTTTTACATCCTCCAATGACTTAATGGGTCTAAGCTTTAGGCATCCGTTAAGTGCTACCATGAAGTGGTTAAAAACAGATGATGAGCCTTCCAGGACCCTTGCAGTGTTCTTGCTAAGGGATCAAACAGACAAGCATCCCAGTGGGCCTCCGAATCCAGCCTCCACTTTGTGGGCAACAGAGGACAGAGGAACAGGTTGAACAGCATCACATGTGTGCAACGAAAGCCAGCCTGCACAGAGCTGTCCAGCCCAAACCACCAGGAGGAGGAGCTGGGGGAACTGTGGATGAAGGGAGGTTTTGAGCCAGATCTTGTTAATGGACAAGACTAAGTGCAGGTACCTAGAGTTGAGTGCACGGGGCAGCAATAAGACCTCCGAGNTGTCCGGTCTGTGTGCTACGGTCGCCATCTCCTGAGGTCGGTGCTGTGTGCCAGGGTCGTCCTGCACCCAGGTCCATGCTGTGTGCCTCGGTCGCTCTTCACTCTGGTTCATGATGTGTGCCGCGGTGGCCCTGTGCCAAGGTCTGGTCTGTGTGCCCCGGTAGCCTTGAACTGAGCTCCAGGCTGTGTGCCACGGTAGCCTTGTGCCGAAGTCCGGGCTGTGTGCTGCGGTCGCCCTTCACTGAAGATCGGGTTGTGTTACACGGTCGCACTGCGACGAGTTTCGGGCTGTGTGCCATGTCAGCCTTGCGCCGAGGTCCAGGCTGTGTGCCGCGGTAGCCTTGTGCTGATTTCCAGGCTCTGTGCTGCAGTTGCCCTGCGCCGATGTCCAGTCTGTGTGCCACGGTGGCCATCTCTCGATGTTGGTGCTGTTTGCCAGGGTCGCCTTGTGCCGAGGTCCGTACTGTGTGCCTCAGTCACTTTTCACTGTGGTTTGGGCTGTGCGGGCTAGGATGGAGGTGGGTCAGATGGGGGCCTTGTGGGCTGGCTGCCAAAGTCCTCGGCTAGACTGGCAGTTACCATGGTGGCCACCTTGCAGCAATTTGATAATCTAATTCTTTGCGTGGCTTTTTGTATCTGTGTTTTATAATAAAAGGTTAAAAAACAAGCAAAACAAAAACTGTTGTGTGCAAAATGGATGTTTGTGGGGCAGGAAGCCAGACGGCCAGTCAAGAGGCCACAGCATTTATCAGGCTGGTGATGGTGGCAGCGGACAGCAGGGAGAGACTGCCATCCTACACCATCCTACACCAGCAGTAGGAACGCATGCATGCTATGACACTTCAGTCTGACTCTTTGTGACCTCATGGACTGTATCCCACCCACCAGGCTCCTCTGTCCATGGGATTCTCCAGGCAAGAATATGGAGTGGGTTGCCATGCCCTCCTCCAGGGGACCTTCCTGACCCAGGAATCGAATCTGCGTCTCTTGTGTCCCCTGCACTGGCAGGTGCGTTCTTCACCACTGAACCTCCTGGGAAGCCCACATCTATCCATCAAATTGAGGTCTGAGCACCAGGTCACTGCTGTGCAACTCATGTGTGTTACCTAATTTAACCCCAGTCGCCCCGAAGAGAGGTGTTATCTGCAGAAGGGCTTGGTTTATAGGTGGGGAAACCAAGGCCCAGGAAGGTTAACTGACCTCGTCTAAGACCACAGAGCGGAAGAGTCAGGGATTGAACCCACATGAGGCTGACAGGAGCCTGAATTAACTGTGTTTGTGGAGGGCGCGCATCTCCTACCAGCAGATAGCTCCGGTGGCAGTGGGTGGGCTCCTCGGCCGTCAGGACCTCGGCCAGCGCCTGGTACAGCTCATCCGAAGGCTCTGTGTGGACAGCCTCGTGCTGGGGGCGGGCAGGGAGACAGCATTTGCAGGAGGCTTAAGTCGACCCTTGTGATTCAAACCAAGGTTCCACCTCTTCGCTTTTACTCTGACTTGTAAAAATGGCTGGAGGATTTTCACCACATTTGGAGGGGAGATTTGGGATGTGATTGACTTAATATAGGTCACTTGGTTTGGGGGAGCTGGGGGGACTTCTGAGAGGGGTAGAGAGGGTGCAGGTGAGGTGCAGTGTAGGGCAGCAGGGAGCAGGTGGGGTTTCCCACACTCAGGGGCTGCCTGGTAGGACTGGGAAGGTTCCATAGGGTGGGGGGAACCAGGACCACAGTGGAGATGCTGCCACTGCTGGAGATCCCTGGAAGCAGACAGGAAGGACCCTGGCCTCTCCCTTCCTCCTGCCCCCCCTCAGTGTCTCACTGATGGGAGCCCCCTGCTCTACAGGGGTCTGCAGAGCAGGAAAAGAGAACAGGATGCATCTGTGCTCCAATAGGCAAAGTCCACCTCTGAAGAGCCGGCTGGGTCCCAGATGCTGCCTGGTTACCGGGTGGACAGTGCCCATCACTGACCTTTCTGATGAGCTCGGAGAGAAAGCTCCGGGTATACTTCACTGATGGTGGGTGTTTCACGCACAGAGGGTGCTTCACAGTCTGTGAGAAGGAACACAGTGTGGGTTGCAGGTGAGACTTCGTCCTAAGTCACCCATGGGCTTCAAGTGAATACAGTGCAAATCCCAGTTACCCAATCTCTGGATTTCTGGCCCTGGGTGATCCTCATGCATTGGAAAGAGTTTTGGGTATCAGCCCTTTCCTAAAAATATTTCTCCACTACAGTGGCACAAGATCAAAACCAGTCAATCCTAAAGGAAATCAACCCTGAATATTCACTGAAAGGACTGACGCTAAAGCTGAAGCTCCGATACTTTGGCCACCTGGTGCAAAGAGCCAGCTCATCAGAAAAGACCCTGATGTTGGGAAAGACTGAAGGCAGGAGGAGAAGGGGACGACAGAGGATGAGATGGTTGGATGGCATCACTGACTCGATGAACATGAATTTAAGCAAACTCCAGAAGATCCTGGAGGAAGAAGTCTGGCACGCTGCAGTCCATGCAGTTGCAGAGCTTGACACGACTTAGTGACTGAACAACACTGGCACAGTCTAGGCAGTGTCTCTGATGCCCCTTCTGGGCAGGAACATGGAGCACGTGGATTCACGCTAACACCCTGCTATAGGCCGAATATCTGCGTCCACCCCAGATCAACATGTTGGCTCCAACACCCAAGGCTATCAGGAGGGGTGTGATTTGGGGGTGTGATTATACTATAAGGGTAAAGCCTCCATAAGTGGCACTAGTGCCCTTGTAAAAGAGACCTCAAGAGAGTTCCCTCTGCCCCCTGAGCCATGTGAGGACACGGCAAGAAGACAGCCCTCCATGAATGAGGATGTGGGCCCTCACAAGACACTGAATCTGCAGGAGTCTTGATCTTGGACCTCCCAGCCTCCAGAACTGTGAGAGAGAAATTCCTATTGTTTATAAGCCAAACAGTGTGTTGTGTTCTGTCATACCAAGACTAAGATATATCCCTTGGTATGTCCAAACCCCACCTCCAAAAAGCAGGGGCCCACCCACAACTAGAAAAAGACCCAATGGGCAAGACATGCCTGTTTATTTTCCCTTTAAACGTAAAGAAGAAAGTCTCTGAGCAGCGAGTAAAGGCTAGATGTACCTACAGCTGTCATTCCCATTTCCTCTGTGGACGGTTTTAAAAACATCCCCCAGATTCCCTCCTCTCATGCAGAGTGTTGTGTATTCTGATGTCTTTATCTAAGAAAACAAAAGAGCCCGAGTTGTCTGAGCTGGTCACGCCAGTTGCAACGTCTTTCTTTTTAAAGGGCACATGTGCACCCAGGGCGCTTCTGTTACCTCTTCACGAGGAAATCAGGCCAGCGATGCGTTCCAGGGATTCTGTGATTCTTACCTTCTGCAAAATATCCAGCAGCAGCTCAGAGCCTGACGAATCCCTTAGTTTCTCTTCTAGGCTCTATCCAAAGAGAGAGAGGCGGTGAGAAAGAAATCTCAAGGGCATTATCACAGCAACATTAAACATGCAATAGGACATGTTGGCAAAGTGCTAAGTGATCTCTCCCCAGGGACCTGGGGCCAAATGATGCAGAAGCCACGGGCAGCTGAAAGCCTGACCTTGAGAGGTCCCGAGTTACACTTGGATGAGTCACAGAAAATGTCAGAAGACAGGCTGCTGGTTTGCATTAGCCATGGCAGCTTAGTCTCACCTGGGTCTCACAGACCAGCTCTGTGACTGAACTGGTCAGCCAGGAATTGTGGGGGGAGCCATGGCCTTAACACCTGATGGACTCCCTGAGACCTCCCCGTGGCAGGCGGGCTGCCTTACTGTGCAGGTCCCAGCTCCTGTGTCACGTCCTTGGACAGAGTCACTTGCCCAGGGTCACACAGCTTGTGGGGTCGGCCCAGGATTCAAAGCTGGCAGGCTGTCTCTCAGATCTGACCTCTGACTTCTTTTCTAGTCAAACCAATGACAGCAACAGTCCCCACCGAACGGGTGCTGTGGGTGAGCCTATGCCAGCACTTAGCATGGGCCTGGTGAAGAGTAAGCACCGTAAACAACCACAGGCGATACGCATGGGGCCTCACAGATGCAATTACGAAGGTTTAAATTTTGGGTTAAAAAACGTACATATTCCTTTCTGACGGGAAATTATCTCCTAGGATGCCAAATGATTTACGTCAGTGAAAGAACACAGATGACTGACCTCCCCTCTTAAGACGGGGCAGACCTGGGGAGGACTCTGTGTCCACACTGAGTCATCCCAGTGAGCTCACCGCACGTGAATTATGAAGGACACAGTGTCATTAGAGCCCCTGCTTTGGCAGAATAAAGCTGGCTACCCCGGCCCTGAGCCTGTGTGCAAATGGCAGGTCCCTAGGGCAGGGACGTGAGCTCTTGTCTCTTTTTGGGACTGTTTTGTACCTCCCTGCCTCTTCCATCAGCTGCCTCTGAGATGACTTGTCCAAAGCTGCTGATACACATGAAAAGCTGGAGGCCCGAGAGGGCCTGTGACCTGGTCACTGAACTCAACACAGCGTGATCTTCCGATGTGCTGGCTGTTTAAACGAGCAGCAGCAACTGTTACCCAATGGCCAGGATAACAGGCTAAAAAACCTTTTTTTTTTTTTT
>SJYV01019187.1:427959-442561 GCA_006410875.1 Neotragus pygmaeus
AAGAGAGGTGTTATCTGCAGAAGGGCTTGGTTTACAGGTGGGGAAACCAAGGCCCAGGAAGGTTAACTGACCTCGTCTAAGACCACAGAGCGGAAGAGTCAGGGATTGAACCCACATGAGGCTGACAGGAGCCTGAATTAACTGTGTTTGTGGAGGGCGCGCATCTCCTACCAGCAGATAGCTCCGGTGGCAGTGGGTGGGCTCCTCGGCCGTCAGGACCTCGGCCAGCGCCTGGTACAGCTCATCCGAAGGCTCTGTGTGGACAGCCTCGTGCTGGGGGCGGGCAGGGAGACAGCATTTGCAGGAGGCTTAAGTCGACCCTTGTGATTCAAACCAAGGTTCCACCTCTTCGCTTTTACTCTGACTTGTAAAAATGGCTGGAGGATTTTCACCACATTTGGAGGGGAGATTTGGGATGTGATTGACTTAATATAGGTCACTTGGTTTGGGGGAGCTGGGGGGACTTCTGAGAGGGGTAGAGAGGGTGCAGGTGAGGTGCAGTGTAGGGCAGCAGGGAGCAGGTGGGGTTTCCCACACTCAGGGGCTGCCTGGTAGGACTGGGAAGGTTCCATAGGGTGGGGGGAACCAGGACCACAGTGGAGATGCTGCCACTGCTGGAGATCCCTGGAAGCAGACAGGAAGGACCCTGGCCTCTCCCTTCCTCCTGCCCCCCCTCAGTGTCTCACTGATGGGAGCCCCCTGCTCTACAGGGGTCTGCAGAGCAGGAAAAGAGAACAGGATGCATCTGTGCTCCAATAGGCAAAGTCCACCTCTGAAGAGCCGGCTGGGTCCCAGATGCTGCCTGGTTACCGGGTGGACAGTGCCCATCACTGACCTTTCTGATGAGCTCGGAGAGAAAGCTCCGGGTATACTTCACTGATGGTGGGTGCTTCACGCACAGAGGGTGCTTCACAGTCTGTGAGAAGGAACACAGTGTGGGTTGCAGGTGAGACTTCGTCCTAAGTCACCCATGGGCTTCAAGTGAATACAGTGCAAATCCCAGTTACCCAATCTCTGGATTTCTGGCCCTGGGTGATCCTCATGCATTGGAAAGAGTTTTGGGTATCAGCCCTTTCCTAAAAATATTTCTCCACTACAGTGGCACAAGATCAAAACCAGTCAATCCTAAAGGAAATCAACCCTGAATATTCACTGAAAGGACTGACGCTAAAGCTGAAGCTCCGATACTTTGGCCACCTGGTGCAAAGAGCCAGCTCATCAGAAAAGACCCTGATGTTGGGAAAGACTGAAGGCAGGAGGAGAAGGGGACGACAGAGGATGAGATGGTTGGATGGCATCACTGACTCGATGAACATGAATTTAAGCAAACTCCAGAAGATCCTGGAGGAAGAAGTCTGGCACGCTGCAGTCCATGCAGTTGCAGAGCTTGACACGACTTAGTGACTGAACAACACTGGCACAGTCTAGGCAGTGTCTCTGATGCCCCTTCTGGGCAGGAACATGGAGCACGTGGATTCACGCTAACACCCTGCTATAGGCCGAATATCTGCGTCCACCCCAGATCAACATGTTGGCTCCAACACCCAAGGCTATCAGGAGGGGTGTGATTTGGGGGTGTGATTATACTATAAGGGTAAAGCCTCCATAAGTGGCACTAGTGCCCTTGTAAAAGAGACCTCAAGAGAGTTCCCTCTGCCCCCTGAGCCATGTGAGGACACGGCAAGAAGACAGCCCTCCATGAATGAGGATGTGGGCCCTCACAAGACACTGAATCTGCAGGAGTCTTGATCTTGGACCTCCCAGCCTCCAGAACTGTGAGAGAGAAATTCCTATTGTTTATAAGCCAAACAGTGTGTTGTGTTCTGTCATACCAAGACTAAGATATATCCCTTGGTATGTCCAAACCCCACCTCCAAAAAGCAGGGGCCCACCCACAACTAGAAAAAGACCCAATGGGCAAGACATGCCTGTTTATTTTCCCTTTAAACGTAAAGAAGAAAGTCTCTGAGCAGCGAGTAAAGGCTAGATGTACCTACAGCTGTCATTCCCATTTCCTCTGTGGACGGTTTTAAAAACATCCCCCAGATTCCCTCCTCTCATGCAGAGTGTTGTGTATTCTGATGTCTTTATCTAAGAAAACAAAAGAGCCCGAGTTGTCTGAGCTGGTCACGCCAGTTGCAACGTCTTTCTTTTTAAAGGGCACATGTGCACCCAGGGTGCTTCTGTTACCTCTTCACGAGGAAATCAGGCCAGCGATCGTTCCAGGGATTCTGTGATTCTTACCTTCTGCAAAATATCCAGCAGCAGCTCAGAGCCTGACGAATCCCTTAGTTTCTCTTCTAGGCTCTATCCAAAGAGAGAGAGGCGGTGAGAAAGAAATCTCAAGGGCATTATCACAGCAACATTAAACATGCAATAGGACATGTTGGCAAAGTGCTAAGTGATCTCTCCCCAGGGACCTGGGGCCAAATGATGCAGAAGCCACGGGCAGCTGAAAGCCTGACCTTGAGAGGTCCCGAGTTACACTTGGATGAGTCACAGAAAATGTCAGAAGACAGGCTGCTGGTTTGCATTAGCCATGGCAGCTTAGTCTCACCTGGGTCTCACAGACCAGCTCTGTGACTGAACTGGTCAGCCAGGAATTGTGGGGGGAGCCATGGCCTTAACACCTGATGGACTCCCTGAGACCTCCCCGTGGCAGGCGGGCTGCCTTACTGTGCAGGTCCCAGCTCCTGTGTCACGTCCTTGGACAGAGTCACTTGCCCAGGGTCACACAGCTTGTGGGGTCGGCCCAGGATTCAAAGCTGGCAGGCTGTCTCTCAGATCTGACCTCTGACTTCTTTTCTAGTCAAACCAATGACAGCAACAGTCCCCACCGCACGGGTGCTGTGGGTGAGCCTATGCCAGCACTTAGCATGGGCCTGGTGAAGAGTAAGCACCGTAAACAACCACAGGCGATACGCATGGGGCCTCACAGATGCAATTATGAAGGTTTAAATTTTGGGTTAAAAAAACGTACATATTCCTTTCTGATGGGAAATTATCTCCTAGGATGCCAAATGATTTACGTCAGTGAAAGAACACAGATGACTGACCTCCCCTCTTAAGACGGGGCAGACCTGGGGAGGACTCTGTGTCCACACTGAGTCATCCCAGTGAGCTCACCGCACGTGAATTATGAAGGACACAGTGTCATTAGAGCCCCTGCTTTGGCAGAATAAAGCTGGCTACCCCGGCCCTGAGCCTGTGTGCAAATGGCAGGTCCCTAGGGCAGGGACGTGAGCTCTTGTCTCTTTTTGGGACTGTTTTGTACCTCCCTGCCTCTTCCATCAGCTGCCTCTGAGATGACTTGTCCAAAGCTGCTGATACACATGAAAAGCTGGAGGCCCGAGAGGGCCTGTGACCTGGTCACTGAACTCAACACAGCGTGATCTTCCGATGTGCTGGCTGTTTAAACGAGCAGCAGCAACTGTTACCCAATGGCCAGGATAACAGGCTAAAAAACCTTTTTTTTTTTTTTNACCCTACTGTGGGTGAGCTTCATTCAATCAGTTGAAGGACCAAAAGGCTGACACTTTGAATAGACCAAAAGGCTGACACTTCCATGGGTAAAGGGGAACTCCTCCCGCCTGGGTGCATGAGCTGGGATATTGTTTTTTCTGGTCTTCAGAACTCAGACTGAAACATCAGCTCTTCCTGGATCTTAAATCTGCTGGCTTTCCAATCAGATCTACACACTGACTCTTCTGGATCTCCAGCATGGCAACTGTAGATGTTAGAAATTCTCAGCCTCTCTAATCCTACCAACCAACACTTTAAGATAAACCTCTTTACACAGAAAGAGTTTATAGATAGAAGGAGAGTTATCTGGAGAACTTTGATTACTTCCTTGACCTTCCATAATACTTTCTGAGTCATTTTCCCAAAACATAATTTGAGTATGTTTTTTACATGTTTTACATGGAGAAGGAAATGGCAACCCACTCCAGTACTCTTGCCTGAAAAATCCCATAGAGAGAGGAGCATGGTAGGCTACAGTCCACAGGGTTGCAAAGAGTCACACACGACAGAGCGACTTCACTTCACTTTACATGTTTAGCTTTCTTCAATAACTTCCCATTGTCTTCAGGATAAAATTAAAACTCTTTAGTATTTATTCAAAATCCTTTACAATTAATCCCCTCCACTACTTTGTCATACCTTCTCTTACCTCTTTGCCCAGATTGTCCTTCAAAAAGACTGCGCCACTGCCTCCCTAAGTCTTTGCACAAACTTCTCCAAATGCCCTGCAGGTCTAAAGCTTGCTAGCTCATTCGGGGCCTGNTTATCCCTCCCCCGACTCCTCTGGGACTTCGGCCTCAAGCCCAGCCTCGGGTGCGAGGGTCGCCTCAGGGCCTGTGGGCTCAGGCTGTCGCTGCCCTTTCTCTCCTTGGCTAAGGGCGCTGAGGTAAAGGTGTTGGTTTGCACCTTTACCTCAGCCCTGCCCCGTACACGGAGGGCGAGACACCGAAGAGGACAGCAGGCCCCTCCAGGTTGGTGGGTGGCAGTTTTAATAAGTGAGGGAGCTTGCTTAAGAGGCTTGTGTTGGGCACCCAAAGTGACTAGACCCCCACAGCCTCCTGACAGAACCCTAACAGTGTATGTGGAGGCCTTCACAGGGTCCAGTCAGCACGTGGTCCAGTGTCTCCTCAGCGCCTTGCTCTCTCAAGGCTGCATTCCTGAAACAGCTTCTACTGTGGGAACCGGGGGCAGGCCATACTTCTGAGGGCGGGAGAGGGATGAGGAGGCCCTGGGTGCAGCTAGGAGGCTCACCTCATTACCCAACCAGACTCATTTGCCAGACGCTGAGATTTGAGGCAGAGAAGGGATTTATTCATGAGGCAGCCACTCCATACAAGGAAACCTCAAATCTGCCTCCCTGCGGACGGGCAGGGCAGGGGAGGGGCTGTGGGGTGTTTATGGGCTAAAGAAGCAGGGTGGTTTGGCACCAAGGTGGGTGTGGAGTGAGGTGATTAGAAATAAGTGAAAGGTGAGGTCATAGTTGTTTCATGCAAGGGCAACTGAACTATAGGCTTCTTGATGAGACCATTGTTCAGAAAATAGGTTCTGAAGGTGGAGTTTTTGACCCTCTGAGTCAAAGGTCACCAAGCTCCCGCATGCCCAGTTAGAGAGTTGGTGGTCCTAATCAGTCTTAACTGGCTTGAACTAGACACAGCTGACTCCAACTTCCTGGAAAACAACCTGGGTGAACATCTTATTGTCTGTCTCTTATACACATCTGGCGGGCCCAAGCGCCTCCGGGGCCCTGGGAGGCGGGGCGCAGAGCTCAGGAGGCGGGGCTCAAAGAAGGAACCTGTTCAGGAGGCGATTCAGTTCAGCAGGTAGTTCGTGAGGTGGTGGGCGGGGCGTCTAGGGGAAGTTGGAGGCGGGCTCTGGGCCTTGGAGGTGGGGCCACGGCAGAAGGGGCGTGGCCATGGCGTCGGTGGGGCGGAGTCAGGGTTTAGCGCCAAGTTTCGCTGGGCGGAGCAGCGAGGGCTCCCCGGGAGAGCGTTCAGTCTAGTCCAGGGCCAGGTAATCCTTCTCGTTGTTCCAGCACTTTTTCGACGGTCCTTTTGGCAAGGCCGCTACGGCAGAAGCGTCGTCCCTTGAGCCTTATCTTATCCCTCCCCCGACTCCTCTGGGACTTCGGCCTCAAGCCCAGCCTNCCAGGGCCAGGTAATCCTTCTCGTTGTTCCAGCACTTTTTCGACGGTCCTTTTGGCAAGGCCGCTACGGCAGAAGCGTCGTCCCTTGAGCCTTATCTTATCCCTCCCCCGACTCCTCTGGGACTTCGGCCTCAAGCCCAGCCTCGGGTGCGAGGGTCGCCTCAGGGCCTGTGGGCTCAGGCTGTCGCTGCCCTTTCTCTCCTTGGCTAAGGGCGCTGAGGTAAAGGTGTTGGTTTGCACCTTTACCTCAGCCCTGCCCCGTACACGGAGGGCGAGACACCGAAGAGGACAGCAGGCCCCTCCAGGTTGGTGGGTGGCAGTTTTAATAAGTGAGGGAGCTTGCTTAAGAGGCTTGTGTTGGGCACCCAAAGTGACTAGACCCCCACAGCCTCCTGACAGAACCCTAACAGTGTATGTGGAGGCCTTCACAGGGTCCAGTCAGCACGTGGTCCAGTGTCTCCTCAGCGCCTTGCTCTCTCAAGGCTGCATTCCTGAAACAGCTTCTACTGTGGGAACCGGGGGCAGGCCATACTTCTGAGGGCGGGAGAGGGATGAGGAGGCCCTGGGTGCAGCTAGGAGGCTCACCTCATTACCCAACCAGACTCATTTGCCAGACGCTGAGATTTGAGGCAGAGAAGGGATTTATTCATGAGGCAGCCACTCCATACAAGGAAACCTCAAATCTGCCTCCCTGCGGACGGGCAGGGCAGGGGAGGGGCTGTGGGGTGTTTATGGGCTAAAGAAGCAGGGTGGTTTGGCACCAAGGTGGGTGTGGAGTGAGGTGATTAGAAATAAGTGAAAGGTGAGGTCATAGTTGTTTCATGCAAGGGCAACTGAACTATAGGCTTCTTGATGAGACCATTGTTCAGAAAATAGGTTCTGAAGGTGGAGTTTTTGACCCTCTGAGTCAAAGGTCACCAAGCTCCCGCATGCCCAGTTAGAGAGTTGGTGGTCCTAATCAGTCTTAACTGGCTTGAACTAGACACAGCTGACTCCAACTTCCTGGAAAACAACCTGGGTGAACATCTTATTGTTTAGGCTTGGGGGTACGTGAAAGTCATTTGTAGCATCAAATAAAGTGAACTTGAACAGTGGAGGCAGGCTATAGGTGTGATGGGTTTAACCATGATTACTCTGATTTCATTGATTTCCCCCAACACAGATAGGAACCCTTGCTCCCCTAGACCCCAATTAGGGTCTGTCTCTAACCCACAACAGTCTTTAATTCACCAAATACTTTTTGAGCATAAACTACGTTCCTGGTAGGGCTTCCCTGGTGGTTCAGTAGTAAAGAATCTGCCTACAATGCAGGAGACCCAGGTTCGATTCCTGGGTTGGGAAGATCCCCTGGAGAAGGGAATGGCAGCTCACTCCATTATTCTTGCCTGGAGAATTCCATGAACAGAAGAGCCTGGCAGGCTATAGTCCATGGTGTCATAAAGAGTCGGACATGACTAGCAACTAATACCTCACCTCATGTGCCTGGTACTATCAGGCACTGAGGATGCAACAGTGAGAAGAACCAGGAGTGGTTCCCTGCCCTCCAGGGGCTCAGGGTTTCATGGGGGAAATAGGTATTGAACTAATTATCACGCAAATAAATAAAATATAGAAGCACAATGGCAATATATACAGTGCCAGTGAGCACATGGAACTATGAGGGCTTACAGTGGGAACTTTGACTTTGCAGGGAAAGAATCTGGAAGAGTCAGAATGGTACACAGGTGGGGATGGGGAAGAAAAGAAAAAAAGTTACTTCCATTTGACCTTATTATGTCTTGAGTGAAAAGCAGGACAGTGAAAGGCACTGGTGCTGCCCTTGGAGTTTGAACTGTGTTCAGAATCTAATAAGTTTACCTTCATAAATCTCTTGAAATAACTCTATTTGGAAGCATCTTGGGAGCTAATTTGTTAAATATACTTGCACAATGCAGTTGATGGGGACAGATGAGTCTTATTACCCCTTTCAGGTGAGAAACACTTGAGCCCTGCTCAGCTATGAGAACGAGAGGAAAATTAATTCTAATTGAATGCGTTTATTCTCTTATATCTGTTCTTCTACAAGAACCATGTGAGCACAGGATCTGACAAAAATTGTCTTTTATTCCATCAACAGTTGATTGAAGTAAAGAGTGTGAACTGTGGTTGTCGCTGTGTTTTTACAAGGAATTAAAAGTTTCTGGGTCTGAGACATTGCATAAATCCTCTGAGTCACAGCATCCTGGGGTAGAAACATCTGATGTAAGATGATTGGATCTTGGTCCTGAAGGAACGATGTTAGAGCCCGGTCATGCGTACTGGCTCACTTGTGCTGTTTTGGTCAGCTCTCTGCCTGCAGTGGAGAGTGGAAACCAATGGGAATGGATCAAACTCATGAATACCAACCTTTCTATTAACACACATAATAGCTATTAATTACCTTTCCTCTGAGGAACCAAAGGGCATACAGGGTCAACACCAGAGTAAGTAATGCTGCGTGATGTTATACTAAGATATTAAGAAATCTAGGCTTATCTAACCTCCCTGATGCCACAGATGGGAGGCAGATTGTGGAAGGCCCCTGAGTAGGCCATACCATTCACCTGCACACAGACGATACCTTTATCTTTGTCTGTGGGCTCTTAAGATGGACAAAGTTCATAGGTAATATATCTCACACCTGAGCTTGGGAGGATCAAGGCACTGAAGAGATTTGTAATGGCCTATGGACCTCACAGATGTGGTGTGTTCAGGTGTTAGTGAAGATTAGGACTGATGTTTAACATAGAAAGTGAAAATTCCAGTGGTATTGATGTGGAGAGAAGCTTTAGGGTATATCTAAACAGTCCTTTCAGTGGCAGAAGACATGCATATATGCATACACTATAGTAAAGATTCAACTCCTGGATTTGAGACTTGCTTTAATAATGATGATGATGGTGATGGTGGATGATGAAAAACCAATACATTTTAACTATATGAAATGGTTATCTTTTAGAAATTATGCTGTGGGAATGGCCATTCAATCAGTACCTTGAGGTTTTTCCTTTCTCTCTTCTATGGCTAATGGTTTCTGCAGAAAAGGACCAATTGATTTCTTTCTAAAATGTTGCTTCAGGGTATAGAGACTTTTATAGGTCATGTTTCAACTTATAGGAAAATTTTATAGTTCAAATATAAATTACATTAAATGTGGGCTTTGTAATGGAGTTAAGGTTAAGTAAAGTTCTGACTTTCCTTAGGCTGTTTATGGTGTTCAGGAGGCCTCCACACTGTTGAGACAGCTCTTTGAAAGCAGAGGCGTGGTCAGGATTGAGTGTCACATGGGATGTGAGAGGCTCAGTCTCCTGATGTAACTATGGAGATGTAGAAAGCAGTGTTCCAGGGCCATTGAGTGCTTTTGTTGATGGCAGGCCCAGTGTTAGGGGTTGAACTATGTTCCCCCGAAAGGATGTGTTGGAAGTCATGACCTCTGGTACTTAGGAATGTGACCTCATTTGGAAATAGGATCTCTGCAGGTGTAATTAAGTTAGGAGATCATATTGGATTACAGGCAGCTGTGAATTCCATGATTGGTGTCCTTTTAACAAGAGAGAATGCCATATGAAGACAGATTCAGAGAGAAGTTGGCCATGTGATGGTGGATGCAGAGATTGTGTTTACAAGTCAAGGAATGCCAAGGATTGCTGGCAATCACCAGGAGCTAGCAGAAGCCAGGAAGACTTCTCCCCTACACATCTCAGAGGGATCAAGTGAATACCTTGATCTCAGACTTCTAGCCTCCAGTTCCATGAGACAAGTTTCTGTTGTTGTAAGCCACCCCAGTATGTGGTGCTTTGTGATGGCAGTCCTGGGAAACGAATGCAACTGGAACATAGTTTTTGGTGCCCAGTGCAAAATGCAAATGGTCTTTGTTAAAAATCAAGATTTTTGAGATCAAACCAAGCTGAGGGCTCTTCTTGGTCCTGGTCCCTGTACCACTGCCCAGACTGCAAGTTCACAAAGATATACCTGGTTGTTGGGTCCTCAAAGTGCTGGACCCTGACACACTCAGAAAGTGGTTGAAATGGGTTATTACAGTGTGCCCTGATCAACCACAGAAAACTCTCAGACTACTCACATCTTTTTCCGACTAAAGACTGTGAATGTCACACCAGCGACAAACAGAACCACAAGGACTCCTGTGACAACTGTGAGACCGATTGCTGTGTTTTGGAGAGCAGATGCCCTCTTCATCTCTGCTCCTGTTAATAAAAAATCAGATGGTTTTAAATGATCTGATTAAGAGGCTACTCCTGGGTCTCTGGGAAGTTTCCTATCTAGGCACTTGTGAATATTAATTATGGAAACGAAATGTACATTTAACCCAAGAAAGTGCTCACTGTGGAGAAATCTCATAGGACAAGTCATTGAAAGCCGATTTACTAAATGATCTATTCGCCAAATGACCCATTTGCCTAATGACCACTTTGCCAAATGACCAATTTGTTAAAAGCCAGTTCGCTGAAAATCAGTTGGTGGGATGTCCTGCTTATCAATAATGGATGATCAAACACACCTCACCCCAGGCTCCCAGGATTACATATGGGGCAGGTGTAGGGGCCAAAGAGTTGTAGCAAAACTCTAAAACTTAAAAAGAAATTCTCAATAACTTAGAGAATTGTCATTCATTTAGTTTTCTGCAGAACATCCTGTTTATAGTAAATTCACATGAAGATTGTGGGTCTAGTTTCAGGTTGCTCAGTTGTGTCCCCGACTCTGTGACCCCCATGGACTGTAGTCTGCAAGGCTTCTCTGTCCATGGTATTCTCCAGGCAAGAATACTGTAGCGGGTAACTATTTCCTTCTCCAGGGAATCTTCCCAGCCCAGGGACCAAACCCAGGTCTCCTGCATCGGGCAGATTCTTTACCGTCTGAGCCACCAGGGAAGACTGTGGGTAGTGGCTTGGCAGAAGGGAAGAGTGCAGGGAGCTGTTCCTTGTATTCCATTTCGACTGAGTGCTCTAAGCATCTGATAAATCACTGGGCACTAAGTCTCCCCACAGAAGAAATGCTGGGGAGTGTTTGTAAACAGCCGAATTCCCAGAGATGCTTCCTTTCTTCCTTTATATCACCGAGATTTAGTTTTTTGAAGTCTTAAGGATTCTCATCCTCATTTACAGGAACCCCTGCCCCCATGTCTAGCCATGAGAAGAGCACTAAAGCTTTGTTCCTCTCCTGTGAGCAGCTTTCCTCTGGGTACCAGCATGCACAGAGTTGCTGAAGGAAGGCTGCTTTTCAGAATCTACAAGGGGCATCTGGGGGGCAGGCTCTACATGCTTTCTGAGGCTCAGAAGGATTATTGCCTGATTTCCTCTATTGAGAGCCTTCCTTTTTGCCCCGTAGGCACTGTATAAAATGTCACCAACACAGCGAGAGATTTCCTCCTTCATCTGCTACCTGTTCACAGCTGCTGTTGATAATCTTGTGCTGCGGGCACTGAAGCTTCTAGGAAACAGGATTGTTCTGCTTGATATTTCCCCCATTCAGAAAACCCTTTTTGAATCTTCTCTATCTCAGGACAGAACAGGCCACATTACCAATCTCTTGGTGGTGGCTTTTGTGTCTCACCTGTGTGCTGGTCATAAGTGTCTACCAGCATTTCCTGGGTGACTGCCAGGGAGCCATTGTGGGGCTCAGGGGTAACCCCCAGGAGCTTACACATGAGGGGGTAGATGTGGATGCTGTCAAAAGGCTCAGCCAGGTGATTCTTCTTGAAATCAGGCCCAAAAGCTCTGAATATAGTCTTCATGTCCATGTAGACATTATCAAAACCATGATCTCCTTTGTTGAAATATAGTATAATTTGCTGAAAAATAATAACAACAAGACAGTCATTTAAGATTCCAGTCTTCTGAAAGAAAATTGCCCCTTAGTTAATTCCATAGTTGTTAGATCCAGGAAATCTTTGAGCACTTAAATGACAAAGAAGGACACTGCTCTCTGCAGTGGCAGAGAGAAGTGGGAATGGAAGGTCTTTAAGGAAGAGAATAAAGCTCACAACTGCCCTGGTGGCTTAGATGGTAAAGAAGCTGCCCACAGTGCGGGATTCCTGGGTTCAGTCCCTGGATCAGGAAGATACCCTGGAGTGGGAAATGACAACCCACTCCAGTATTCTTGCCTGGAGAATTCTGTGGACAGAGGAGCCTGGTGTGTGGGGTCATACGGAGTCAGACACTACTGAGTGACTAACACTTTCTTTTTCAAAGAAAATCACACCAGTTAGAAGCAGTAATGAGACAGTAATACTGACGGTCCTAATAGGCACAAACATAGAGGGCTCACTGTGCACCAAGAATTGTTCTGAATGTTTCATAAAGTGAAGGCTCTATCCTCATCACTGCCATTTTACAGATGAATAAACTACCCTGAGTCATGTCGTAGCCAATGGTGGAGTAGGTATTTGAACCCAGACTGGTTCTAGAGCTAGGAGCATTTATTCTCTTTTTCAAAAATATTTATTTATTTATTTGGCTTTGCCAGGTCTTAGTTGTGGCACATTCCTAGTTGGGGCTTGTGGGGTCAAGGATTGAGTTTGGGCCCCCTGCGTCGGGAGCTCAGAGTCTTAGCCACTGAACCAACAGGAAAGTCCCCAGGTATGTTGTTTCTTATGGCACAAAAATTACATATATATTTTTTTGGTGGTGGGGAGAGAAGGATTAAAGAGGAGGGTATCAGGACTGTAGGTAATTGTTTAATGAGTACTTGATAGACTTTTGTCTGACCCCTTTTCAAGTGACAAGGTAACATCAGTCACACCACAGCACTGTTTATATTTTTTTATTTTCTTGGGACCAACAGATATTCTGGCACGTGAGACATATGATCTCTGTGTATTGCAAAGTTGGTCTCATAGTCGTCTTGGTGCCTGTCTGCTCAGCTCAGGCTCCCTAACCTGGCTAAAGAAACCAGTCCAAAGGCATTTGAGGCCATGCTGTGCTCTTGTGCTCAGTCACTCAGTTATGTCCAGCTCTGCAACCCCATGGACTGTAGCCTTCCAGGCTCCTCTGTCCATGGGATTTCCCAGGCAAGAATACTGGAGCAGGGTTTTCATTTCCTACTCCAGGGGAATTTTCCCCACCCAGGGATCAAATCCATGTCTTTTGTCTCCTGCATTGGCAGGCAGATTCTTTACCGCTGTGCCACCTGGGAAGAACTTGATGCCATGGGGCAGCCTGTTAAGAACAGTTAAATGATCCCAGTAATGCCTTCATGTTCTTTGCAAGCTCCCTGCTCTGTTCTTTGCAGAGCAGAGTCACACCCACTCTGCTCTGCACATCAAGGCAGGCAGGTGGGTGGGAATATGAGCACTGGACTCAATTAGAGCATTGAGACACAAAAGATTTTTGGTCTAACAGATAGTTTGCCAGAAGATTAAACTGATCACTGCATCCCATCCCTTAAACTATCTGGTTGGTCATGCTGAGAATATGACTGTCCAATTAAATGTCTTACCATCCCTCTCAAACTGTGACATCATTAACCAGGTTTACAAAGAGGTCAGTGCTATGGAAGCTTCTTGGCAGGGCCTTTGCTCCAGGCCATATGGGGGCTTACAAAATACCAATTAAGTTTTGCATTTTACTGTAAATGTTTCCACCAATATTAAACAATAACCTTATGAGCTTTCCCAGACCTGTTATACTCTGGACTTTCAGCAACCTAAGAGTATACAGATTGCAAATGTAATTACGATGTTTGGCTTCTGTTCATAGCCTTAGACAAGGATTCTTCAGGTTGTACTTGAGACGGTCTTCTGTCATGTGATACTGAAGCATCACTTAAACTTTGTTCTGTCATGAATTACTCGTTGGTAGTTAAAAAAAGACCTCATGTATGTCTCACAATTAGCATTGATTTTGGTATTTTCTTCTTTAGGCTTCTTATTTTTTTCATAACAGCTGTGTTGAGATATAATTCATATACAATGCAATGTATCCATTTACAGTATATGATTCAATGGTATCTAGTGTATTCACAGAGTTGTGAAACTATCATCACGATCAATTTTAGAACACTTCCATCACCCCAAAAAGAAAGCGTATACCCTTCAGCAGTTACTCCCCAGTCTCCCTACAACTTCCTTTGGTCCTGGAAAACCACCAATCTATGCTCCATATCTATAGATTTGTGTACTCTGGACATTTCATTTAAATGGAATCATACAATATGTGGTCTCTCCTATCTGACTTCTTTCACTGAGCCTTATGTTCTCGTTTCCTTTTAATGGCTACATAGTATTCCACTGTATGGCTAGACCATATTTTGTTTATCCATTCATCAGTTGATGGGCACTTTGGTTGTTTCCACCTTTTCTTTATTATGAATAATGGTGCCATGGGCATCTGTGTATAAATTTTTATGTGATCAGTATTGCCTTTTTTCTTTTGACTATATGCAAATGGAAACTAGAAGGTGTTTTTTGGGGGGAGGGAGGGGTGTTAATCTCTCATTGATCCAACACACAGGCTTGGGTTTGTACATCAGCCTTACATTTCTAATACCAAATCACTCCTCTCCAGCTTTGGTTTCTTCCTCATTACGAAGGGAAGATAAGAGAATCAACCTTTAGGGTTGTTAGGAAAATAAAAATAAAATGTGTGTGTCTGTGTGTGTGTGTGTGTGCATGCACTCTCAGTCGCTCAGTTGTTTCTGACTCTTTATGATCCTATGGACTGTAGCCTGCCAGGCTCCTCTGTCCATGGGATTCTCCAGGCAAGAATACTGAAGTAGGTTGCCATTTCCTCCTCCAGGGGATCTTCCTGACCCAGGGATCAAACCCACATCTCCTATAATTCCTGCATTGAGGTAGATCACTGAGCAACCAGGGAAGCCCAAACATGAAATAACTCATGTTAAATTTTTAACACAGCCCTAGACACAACCTTGGTTAGAGATATATGTCATTATCGTTGCATA
>SJYV01019187.1:444610-464416 GCA_006410875.1 Neotragus pygmaeus
TAACATGGAGCAGGGTGGGTAGGGTGGGGGAGGTGGGGAACACTCAGAAAATAATGGGTTACTGCTAACTCATCATGCATGCCTTTATGTTGTAATTTTTTTCAGAACAGTCCTTCCCTACTGGCTGCCTTCCAGATCCAAGATGGACCCTGTTTTAGAATCCACTCACCCCGCTGATGCTATAACCAGAGTCAGCGTACATCACGATCGGCAGGACCCGCTCATGTTTGGCAAAATGGAAGCGTTCTGGAAATTCCTCCTTCTTGTAGACATTGAGGTGAGGATGAGCATTCTTCAGCGCTTGGTAAACGGCTTCCTCTTGCCCCGGTTTGGGCAGGAGCATCCCAAAGCCGCCGTAGTCCACAATGTCAAACTGGACCAAGTC
The DNA here is from genome assembly GCA_006410875.1 of Neotragus pygmaeus. NCBI lineage: Eukaryota > Metazoa > Chordata > Mammalia > Artiodactyla > Bovidae > Neotragus > Neotragus pygmaeus. The sequence goes on from SJYV01019187.1 coordinate 444,996, forward strand.
CTTGAAGCTGATGTAGTTGCTTAGGAGGATCTCAGTGATGTTGGGTTTCTTTTTCATGGTGGTCATGCCGTGGTCTGACGTGATGATGACATTGAGGTGCTCAGTCAAGTTGTGCCTCCCAATGGCTTCCAACAGGTACCCGATGGTTCTGTCGATTTGCTGAATCATCGCCCTCCTCTTCTCTGTGTCAGGTCCGTAGAGGTGTCCCACGTTATCTGGCTCTCCATAGTAAAGGGTCACGAAGTCAAATTCTTCCTTGGTGAACCAGTTCATGACGATGTCAATGTTCTGTCTCCACTCCGTCTCGTTGCCATTGGGGTGCGTGTATGACTCCACCAGGGACCGCTGGACAGCCTCCCCTTGGTACTTGGCGCCTCCCCCAGGATAGTGGAATGATGCTGTTTTCCTCCCCTGCAAGTGCAAGAATAAAAGCCTGTTAGAGCCGTTTCTTCTGTCTTTCTGATCATGTGCAAAGCCCAACATGTCGGCAGCCCTGCCCCAGTCCAGAAACATGCATAGAAAACATGTGGGCTTTGGAGGCAGATGGGATTGGGCTTCATTCCTGGCATTACCAGGATCTCCTGGAATCTAAAACACCGATAACTGGGAGACGTGCCCTTATTTTATGCACTTCTACGAAGAAAAATGCTGCCAGTGAAACCGCTGACACTTCAGTGACTGGAAGATGTGTTCCAATTTGGGATGGCAAAATGAAAAATGAAAAAGTTCCTTAGATTGGGGGAGAAATGGTACTTTTTAAACTAGTGATGGTAAGTGAGTTCTTTAATCTCGTAGTGTTTCAGTGTTTCTACCTGTAAAATGCCAAGAGCTGATGGGACTTTCTTGAGGATTAATCCAGGTAGCTTTAAGATAAAGTGTTGGGCATTGTGTTTTGGCACTTGGCAGCACTCTTTTCATTGTCTCTAGACCTAACAAGCCACCACAAGCCTTCCCCAGTGTGTCCAGTGTGTGTAGTGGACAGTTAATATGTTTGCCTGCCCAGCACCCACTCCGTCTGCAGGTTTGGAGCATCTGATATCCCATGGAGGCTCTCCTCCCTGCTCTTGCTCCATGCCTAGTTTAGGGTATATTGGTTCCACATTAGGCTCCAGAGGTGGGGTGTGGCTGTGGGCTGGCCAGTCAGGGGACACTGTTTCCCCTGGCCACAGCAGTTGGTTGAGCCTTGGGCCCGTGTCCCAGCCAGAGCCAATGAGATGAGACCTGGGGACTCCCTCTGGGGCTGTTAGAGATGAAAGAATCTGCCTAGCTGTTCCCATCTCTAATGTTTATAGACTTTGGGGTGTTTGCAAAAGCGGAGGCTGTCATCTTATTTCCTATGCAGATGTCTGCTTGATGCCGGACCCAGAGGCAGGCAACAGAGCAGTTGAAGGTGTGCTTGTTGCTAAATTGCCTGGGTTTATCTTTTCTCTTTCATTTGGATGTGTGTTACCCAAATGCTCTCCACCTCTGTCTCCTCATCTGTAAAGTGGGGATGTTAATGCCACCTCTTGGGGTGGCTGCAGGGACTAAATGCACGTGGAGCACATGGGTAAGCGTTCAGTGAGCTCAGCTTTTCTCTTTCCTGGAGAGGAACAAAGAGCATTGGGCCCAATCGCACTGTCAGGTAAAGAGGGGCGATGATTATTTCCCCCAGTTTCTGTCTCCTGAGGGGCATTGAAGGTGGAACTGAAATGTGCCTGTAGACCCCAGGGTTGGAGTCTGCAGAAGGAAGCTGAGCTTGGAGCCTCTGGTCATGGCAGGAATGGCCACAGCAGGGAGCTTGGGATTCCTCACGTCCAAGGAAGGTGGTGGGTCATCCATGACATGTGGCTGAATCTTGCAAGGCCTGACCAGGGCCTGGGGTTGCTGCTTGACCTTGAAACTTGTCCGTGGCCCAGCCACCTTCTCCCTGTCTGTCACACTGTGGGAAACCAGGCAGGGCAGTAGATTAGAGCCAACAGAAGAGCTCTGGCCTCCTTCAAAGCCACTAGATGGGAGCCAACAGAAGAAGAGTCCTGGCCTCCTTCAAAGCCTCCTTCAAAGCCGACATGGGAGGAGCTGCTTGTCTCGTCCCTCTCCTTGTCTCCAGTGGGTAAACCGGGGAAAGGGGTGGGGTAGGGGCTCGAGAGAGTGGACCATGGGTCATGCTCCTTGTTTCCCAGGCAGCTGGGGCCACCAGAGAGTCTGTGGTGGAGTAGGGAGTGTGGTGGAGATCAGAGCTTTGACTCAGATCTGAGATCAAGGTTTTACCATGAGCAGAACTGAGTCTTCAGACCACAAATGAGGCTGTGTTAGCAACATGAGTAATTTCAAAGTCATGAAACTATTAAGTGATAATGCTCCTCAGCAGAAAGGTTTTAAAAATCTTTTTTGGATAAAGCCTGGTAAAATTGTTAGGAAAATAAAATAATTTTATGTACACTCACCAACTAGTTAACAATAAGATGGACCCATCTCACTAAATATGTTGTTGTAAAGCAGCTCCTCAACCAGGACTGGGCATGTACTAGGCACTTGATACATTTCTGGTTCCATAAATGACTGACCTGCTTATTTGGGGAGCAACTGCTTTCCTTCATCTTGGCTGTTAACTTGAGGGCTGTTCTGTTACCCAAGGTTTGGACATTCTGAAAGACTCTCTACAGTTCAATGGCTTTAGTAGAGCCAAGAGCTCTACTAAAAAGTTTGGAAGAAAAGTTATGACCAACCTAGATAGTATATTCAAAAACAGAGACATTACTTTGCCAACAAAGGTCCATTTAGTCAAGGCTATGGTTTTTCCAGTGGTCATATATGGATGTGAGAGTTGGACTGTGAAGAAAGCTGAGCACCAAAGAATTGATGCTTTTGAACTGTGGTGTTGGAGAAAACTCTTGAGAGTCCCTTGGACTACAAGGAGATCCAACCAGTCCATTCTGAAGGAGATCAGCCCTGGGATTTCTTTGGAAGGAATGATGCTGAAGCTGAAATTCCAGTACTTTGGCCACCTCATGCAAAGAGTTGACTCATTGGAAAAGACTCTGATGCTGGGAGGGATTGAGGGCAGGAGGAAAAGGGGACGACAGAGGATGAGGTGGCTGGATGGCATCACTGACTCGATGGACCTGAGTCTAAGTGAACTCTGGGAGATGGTGATGGACAGGGAGGCCTGGCGTGCTGCGATTCATGGGGTCACAAAGAGTCGGACACGACTGAGTGACTGAACTGAACTGAACTGAGAGCCAAGAGAGGGTGCCAATGTAATGGTGTCAGTTTGGTATAGGGAATAAATTATGGGAAGAACTGTGGGGTATTAGCACCTGGGTCATGGCCATGTGGCATACGACTGCGCAGAAAAGTATAACCAAGCGTAATGCCAAACTTACCATGTACCGTTTGAGAGAGGGAGGCAGGTAAGCTATTTGGAGGTTGTAGGGGATGCTGTTGGGGCCCCATTCAGATCCCTTTATTGGGCCTGTGCACCCACATCAACTTCTGTGAGGGTAGCTGCTAATGTCTCATTGTTCCTCCATGTTCTGGAAAAATCCTGTTGCCAAGTGGTCAGACCTGCCTCACCTGAGTTGGTAGCCTATACTGCTCTTTTATCCTTAGTAGCCCATGGCCAGTGACCGGCAGCCTGACATAAAGCCAGCTCCCTGGCTTCAGGGTGGGATAACATGGGAGTGTAATTCATGTTCCTGTGCTTCCTGGGGGATCAGGCTGAAGCTGGTGTCCAGCAGAGGGCACATCTCACTTAGCTCATTCTCCTGCCACGTCAGTTTTCCTTACTCCCGTTTCCTGAGAGCTCTCTCTCCATATATTACATGCACTACGTCCCTGCCTCAGGCTCTGCTTTTAGGAAGCTTGACCCAAGACAGAAGTCCTAACACTAAGCACTTTGCACAGTTCCAGAAACTGCTGTCCATAGCTGTAGGTGAAATATTGTCCCTTCTGCCCTCCAACATTCATTTCCTATTTTGGAATCCAGTTTTATTTTCTCTAAAGCACTTTCCCCAACCTGAAATTATCTTAATTTGCTTGCTTTGAAAACTATCTAATTCTCTCCTCTAGAAAGTGTGGCTGTTCTTGTTGAATGTATTTTTCCTGGGACCTAGGACAGGCCTGGTTTAGACTTAAGTGCTGACTGCTGATTAAGTGCATGCTGAATGAATGCATGAATCACATCTCCTTTTAGGGGCAGAAAACCCACCTTCTCTCTTGATTAACTTATGGAAATAGTTTCAGAAATGCTTTCTCTTTTGGGTTCTAGTATCTTATTTGTAACCTCTACAGGTAACACATTTCCTTTCTGATAATAGAATTTCTATGGTTGCTTTAACTTGCAAATCCTCTAATATTTATTTATTGCATTTCTGATTGGCATTAGACATAATTCTCAGTTTTTAGCGATGGTAGTTTGTTTAACTCTAAGTGTAAATTGACTTTGCTCTCAAGTATGGATTGACTGGAAGGATGAAACTTCTAAAGTTTTGTAGAACACAGTTTGGCTATTTTATTATTTAGAATAAGCTGACGTTGACATTGTGAGGGACTTAGGCAGCACTGCATATTAGTTAAGTTCCTAGTATTTGCCTGTTAAATCTCAGATGTTCTCAACTTGAAATTGTTTTCTTGTGCTATATTCTTAACGCATATTCTTTCTTTAAAGGTATCCAAGCTGTAGTCTTAGGAAGCTATGGTTTTTCTCACTTGGTCCCATATAAATTTTAGGATTTATGATGCTTTGTGAAATGAGCTCCAGAGAGAAATATATACGTGAGCATGTGTATACACACACACATACATACACACACACTTGACTCTGTTTATTTGGGATCTACGATAATCAAAAGTGCTATTTTCAACAAATACTTCTGAGAAGCAATCTGAGCACTTAATTGGATGCAAAAGAGTGGGTATTTACTATTCTACCCTTTAATTAGCATAATCAGTGTTTCCAGAAGCAATAGCAATTGGAAAATCGCTAGTTTTATTAGGTGCATTATTCTTCCTTAGTGTACTATTGCATCAGTGTGGCTATTACTCTTAAGCTGCTGCTTTAAAACAATAGTTTATACTTCTTAGGGCAAAGCCTGAGTGTTGGCTTTTGTATAGCATCTACAGAGCTCTTCAGGGCATCCCTGGTGGCTTAGACAGTAAAGAATCTGCCTGCAATGCAGGAGACCTGGGTTCCATCCCTGGGTCAGGAAGATCCCCTGGAAAAAGAAATGGCTACCCACTCCAGTATTCTTGTCTAGAGAATTCTATGAACAGAGGAACCTGGCAGACTGTAGGCCATAGGGTCGCAAAGAGTTGGATACGACTGAGCAACAAACACTTTATAGAACTCTTCAGAACCAATCATTAGTGAAAGAGTTTCAGTTTGGTTTTGTGTTTTGTCTTGTCTCTTCTTTTAGTGGACAGAATTAATGTTGCCAAGGTGTATAGGTTTTAGGAAGGCCCCTGAAGTGTTCATCCCACTGTACTTTGGTGGAGAGTATGTTTAGTGGTTTAGGGAAAGGAGTTAGTTACATGTTCCTGGGAATGACTGAGTGGGAAGATATGGACTCCATGTATTGGGCTGGCCAAAAAATTTGGGGTTTTCTGTAATATCTTATGGAAAAACCCAAACAAACTTTTTGACCAATCCAATATTTGAAATCATATGTTGGTTCTGAGTGTTTTCATTGCTCTTCTGTGTTCTAGAGGCGTCACTGAACAGAAGGAATAGAGGGGGCCAAGAGTCTGTGTTTTACCCCCTCCCGTGCCCTTTTGGAGGTTGGAGTATTATTCTTAGAACCTTTATGATGTGTGATGGAGACACAATTTGTACCAGTACTGTGATGCATTATGTTTCTATTAATGCTCTTCTAAGCAAAAACTGCTGGCACCCTCTTTCTCACAGCTTTTCCAAGTTAGGAAGCTTTTGTCTAGATCTGGCTGACACTGAGAACCTTAGCTGCCCTCCCCACCATCTCTCCAAATCCCCTCCTGGTGGCAGCCTATCGTGGTCCTGTTACAGACTCTTGGCAGACAGGAGTATCTCACCCACACCATTTCACATCTTAATACTCTCTGTGTCTCCTCCATAAGAGGAGAAACATACCCCTAGGTTTTTATGGCTTCCCAGGTGGTAGGTACTGTGGTAAAGAACCCACCTACAATGCAGGAGACCTGGGTTCGATCCCTGGGTCAGGAAGATCCCCTGGAGAAGGGAAGGACAACCCACTCCAGTATTCTTGCCTGGAGAATCCCATGGACAGAGGAGCCCAGTGGACTACAGCCATGGGGTTGCAAAGAGTTGGACACGACTGAGTAACTAACACTTTCACTTTCCCGGATCTCACATCCATAGCTGCCTGCCTTTCTCTGAGAATTAGGACTTATGAACTTGGTGAAACACCTTAGTCATTGATCAGGTTCAGTTATCCCAGGAGCTTGTTTGAAATTCCAGCCTGCTCTCTGGAACTTCCCCGGTGGTCCAGTGGTTAACACTTTGTGTTCCCAGTGCAGGAGGACCTGGGTTCGATCTCTGGTCAGGGAGCTAGATCCACCATGCTACAACTAAAGNTTTGCCATGTAGCATGCACAGCGTGGGCTGGGAGCACAAAGAGGAAGGGTCAGGACTCAGGGAAGCTTGGAGCCAAGGCTGGTGTCTTGGGGGAAGAGAAGGATCTGTTCTGAAGTGATGACTTTGGAAGCTCACAGAGAAAACACAAAACTGGCAATAGGCTTGGAGCTTGGAGTTGAAAGTACAACTGATTTTTGCCTTTTCAAAGCAATAGTGAATGGGTGCTGGGATATTACTACTTGCAAGTGGATGTTCTCACTAGAGCTTTTCATGCATTGAGTGGTCAGCTTCGCTCCTAAGGGCTTTCATGCCTAAGCCAGAGGCAAGAGAAGAGATATTTATTAAAGAGTGGCTGGGTCCAGACCCTATGAGCCCTGGAGGTACAGTTGAGATCAAGCCGACTCTGCCCTCATCGGGACTTATCCATCCATAACAGCTAAAACTTGCTGAGATATGCATGAAGTACACATTGTATTTAATCCTTATACCAGCTCCATTAAATGAGCACATTATGATGATGCCCATGCCACATTTAGGGAAACAGGTGCTTAGAAAGGTTAAGTCCCTTGCCAGAGACCACACAGTTTCTAACACCCCCACCCCCCACCCCACAACACTCCTGGGAATGAGAGGTGACGTCCCAGGAAGTCAGCCCAGGGTTTCTGGCGATACCTGTCTCTGGGCTGTGATCCAGAGCGGGAGAACGCCATTATCCCACCACTCAGTCTTGTTCTGTNCCCCGACCCCACAACACTCCTGGGAATGAGAGGTGACGTCCCAGGAAGTCAGCCCAGGGTTTCTGGCGATACCTGTCTCTGGGCTGTGATCCAGAGCGGGAGAACGCCATTGTCCCACCACTCAGTCTTGTTCTGTGTGGTCTTGAAGGAGTACTTCCAGAGTGTCTCTGTGTTGAACATCATGTTGTGAATGACTCCGTGATCTTCGATCCAGCGACCTTGGGGGTGAATAAAGGAGGGAAGGTACTGGTAAGTACTATGAATGTTGCTGCCAGAGGTGTCCACGTGTTCTTAAGATGGCCCCTCCCAACATCCTTCTGGTTGGCCTACTTAATCCGAGGGCTGACCCTATGGGCTTCGGACTTGTTTTTCTGGGGTGCAAACGTTGGCAGCCACAAAGGAAGGGTTATTATATCTCAGACCTGCCAGATTGGATCTGCTTCCTGGAACAGACCTCACAGTCCTGGGGGAAGTTGGTGTTGCCTGTGGAAGCTGATGAGGGAGGTGGGAAGCAGGGCCCAGGAAGGCCAAGTTCCTCAGGTTGTTCTGTGTCCAGAAGCTAAGAGTCTGGGAATGGGACATTTCCTGTGGGATGGTTTTCCTCATCGGCTTGTGATGACCTGGAATCTCCAGTGGGCTTAAGTCCATGCAAACAACCCAGGGTTTCTCCCAGGATTCCCACAGGCTTAGCTGTTTGAGGGAACCAAGGGAATCAGGAAGGATTTAAATTTTTTGGTTTGTTAAAAAAATTTTTGGGGGGGTGGGGGCCACATGGCATGTGGGATCTTAGTTTCCTGACCAGGAATTGGACTCATGCCCTCTGCATTGGAAACACGGAATCTTAACCACTGAACCACCAGGGAAGTCCCAGGAAGGGTTTCTAGACATGTCAGTAGATGGAGGCAGACTTATTTCTCTCTGCTTGAGGGAGAAAGGCAGGTACTGGGGAATGTGAGTAAGCTAGGTTGTTGCTGAACACATAGGGACTGAACCAGATTTGGGGAGAAAACCCTGTGCTGTTACATTGTACCGGGGAAAAAGGGACTGCAGGTGAGGGTCAGTCTAAAGGGGAGCTGAAAGGTTCAAGGGGAGAGCTGAGGGTCCATGCTCCTCTCCTGGGACAATGAAGCCTCTGGGTAACCCTGCTGATCTTAAGACAGTGATGATTCCTCCCATGTCCACACTAAGAAGGACAGGCTGTGACTGGGGCTTGTGGTCCTGGGAACAGAGAAGGGAAATGTTCTCTGCTGGGTCAGAGTCACTGCCAGACTGCTGATAGGTAAAGTCTCCCTAGGGTGGCCAAGGCCAAGGCTTTCAATGGGGAAGAAGCAAAACCAGTTGTGGCTTTATTGTTTCTGCCTTGCAGGCAGGCCTCACAGCCAGCCAGGTGTGGGGTCACCAGAAGTAAGTTGTGCTGCTGCCAGGGACTGGGGCCTGGAGGTGTCAAGATTCCTGGTCAGGGATCAGGTCAGACAGTTGACAGGTGAAGAGCATGGACTTCGAATCCATGAGAGCTCAGCTCCCCTCCTGACTTGGCTTCTGAACTTGCTGTATGCACGTGAACAAGCCTTGATTTGCATGTGTAACAGAGGTAGGGTCTATGTGAGGGAATCATGGCACACGTTCACCATCAAGCCATATCACTTCTGTTCAGTTCAGTTGCTCAGTCATGTCCGACTCTGCAACCCCATGAATCGCAGCATGCCAGGCCTCTCTGTCCATCACCATCTCCCGGAGTTCACTCAGACTCAGGTCCATCAAGTCAGTGATGCCATCCAGCCATCTCATCCTCTGTTGTCCTCTTGTCCTTCTGCCCTCAATCCCTCCTGGCATCAGTCTTTTCCAATGAGTCAACTCTTTGCATGAGGTGGCCAAAGTACTGGAGTTTCAGCTTTAGCATCATTCCTTCCAAAGAAATCCCAGGGCTGATCTCCTTCAGAATGCCATATACCAACACACACTTTTTCAGAGTACTTTGGGCCCATTAGCTCATATGAAGCTCCCAATAGCCCTGCAAGGTGGGAACTATTATATTGCTTTCACTCTTTGCTGAAAATGGAGGCACAGAGTTTGTTCAAGGTCATGTGGCAGAGCTGAGGCTGGAACCTGAGAGGTTTAATTACAACTCCCTGCTCCTCCTACCCCCAGGTAAAATTCACATAAAACGCTAGTGGTGAAGAAGCCGGCTGCCAATGCAGGAGACATAAGAGACATGAAGTTGATCCCAGGGTCGAACTCCTCCCAGATCAGTAAGATCCCCTGGAGGAGGACATGGCAACCCACTCCAGTATTCTTGCCTGGAGAATCCCATGGACAGAGGAGCCTGGTGGGCTACAGTCCATGGGGTTGCAAAGAATCTGACCCAACTGAAATGACTTATCGGCAGCAGTAAAACTAACATAAAACATAACTAACACAAAACTAACCATTAACATTTTAAAGTGACCAATTCTGCAGCGTTTAGTGCATTCACGATGTTGTGCAACCAGGACCTCTTTCTGGTTCTAGTACATTTTCATCACCCCTGAAAGGGACTCTGCCTATTGGCAGTCACTCTACAGCACTCCACTCCACACCTCTTGGTGGCCACTAATCTGCTTTCTATCCCTATGGATTTACTTATTCTGGACAGTTCATAGAAATGGGCTCATTCAGTAGGTGGTGTTTTGTGTCTGGCTTCTTTCACTGAGCTTCATGTTTCCTGGCTTCATCCCCATTGTAGCATGGATGTATACTCCATTCCTTTTTATGGCTGCATAATATTCCATTGTCTGGATAGACCAGAATTTGTTTATTCATCCATCCATCAGTTGGTAGACATTTGAGTTGTATCCACTTTCTGGCTGCTGTGAATAATGCTGCTATAAACATTCATGTACAAGTATCTGTTTGAGTCCCTGCTCTCAATTCTTTTGGGTAAATATGTAGGAGTACAGTTGCTGGGTCATAGGACAACTCTATGTTTAACTTTTTGAGGAACTACCAAGCTACTTTCCACAGCGGCTGCATCACTTTACCTTCCCATTAGCAATGTTCAACACTTGCTATTTTCCTCTTTTTGATTATGTCCAGCCTAGCAGGTGTGAGTAACTCACCATGGTTCTGAATTGCATTTCCCAAATGCCTGACGATGTTGAGCTTTGCAGCCTGTGAATACCATGAGTGAGAGTACTCTGTTAGGAGCAGGTAGAGGTCGCATGGGCAAGAATCTTTGGAGCCTCACAAAAAAATAATGAAAGCCTTCTGAAATCTACCAGGAGCCCTCTTGTTACAGCTTCCTGATGACTGAGCCATGTCATCGCAGCAGACGACATGGAAACACAGACATAGACACCCAGGACGCTCTCTTTTGCCTGTATTTTTGTAAAAAACCTATAATATCCTGAATCCTGTTCTATGTGACTCTCTCCACCCGGGAAAGAGCAAATCATGTGGAATTAGGAATGTCTACCATTTCACCCACTCTAGTGTTTTTCCACGGTATTGACTACCGTCAACATTTGAATCTATTGAGTTGCTTTTTAAAAACACAGATTCCTGGGTCCCCACTCTAATCCTTGCTGAATATAGAGTTGTGGATGGGGGCCAGGAGTCTGCATTTTAACAATCTCTTTGGGTGGTTTGCGTGCACACTGACATGTCGGAACCACTGGTTCAGGGACTGTTAGTCCTTCACACAGGCATGTGGATTAGTTCCAGCAGACTTCCCCTTGCTCCAAAATCTGGGTTGACTGTAGCCCCACACCCTCTTCCCTAAGGGACCAGGGAGCCCTCAGATCCTGGATCATTCTGGTATCTGGGGAAATGTGGTGGTGGGGGTGTCTAGAGCCACGAGGAGGACATGGGAGGAGGGATTGGAGTAAGTTAGTGCAGGAGATGCAAGAGACGTGGGTTGATCCCTGGGACAGGAAGATTTACCTGGAGGAGAACACAGCAATCCACTTCAGTATTCTTGCCTGGAAAATCCCACAGACAGAGNAATCCTGGATCATTCTGGTATCTGGGGAAATGTGGTGGTGGGGGTGTCTAGAGACACGAGGAGGACATGGGAGGAGGGAGTGGAGTAAGTTAGTGCAGGAGATGCAAGAGACGTGGGTTGATCCCTGGGACAGGAAGATTTCCCTGGAGGAGAACACAGCAATCCACTTCAGTATTCTTGCCTGGAAAATCCCACAGACAGAGGAACCTGGCGGGCTAGAGTCCATAGAGTCGGACACGACTAAAGCGACTTAGCATGCACACACACACTGCAGGCACAGAAACTTGTCTCTTCCTACACCCTACAAATTCTGGCTTCCATGTCCTGGAACATCAGTTAAGTAGACTAACCAATCATAGCATCCATTTCCCCCTCAAAATAATATTACCTGAGTTTCAAACAACTAACCTAAAATGAGCTCAGGGAGGATGACTGTTCCATTCTGTGGCATGGCTCATTCCAAGTAACTGTACAAAGGGAATCAGCTCTGTGGTGGTTGGGTTATTCCTACCCTGACAGTTAAAGGCAACCCAACCAGTGGCTGGGGACCACTCATCACCCAGCGGAGGTTTCCATTGCCCTGTAGGTTCCTCTTCTTCGCTGCTCAAGCCCCTTTACCCTGGTCAAAGGCCAATTATGGAACGTGAGCAAAAGAAGACAGAGGAGAAGGGAAGCTAGGAAACATGCGGCTGCTGGGAGCAGCCACCCGCTTTTACTTGAATTGCATTTTCTCTGCTTTATACTCTGGGGCTTCCCAGGTGTCACAGTTGTAAAGAGTCCGCCTGCTAATGCAGGAGACACAAGAGATGCAGGTTCAACCCCTGGATTGGGAAGATCTCCTGGAGGAGGAAATGGCAACCTGCTCCAGTATTCTTGCCTGGAGACTCCTATGGGCAGAGGAGACTGGCGGGCTACAGTCCATGGGGTCGCAGCATTGGACATGACTGAGCGACTGAGCACGCATACTCTCTGGAGACAGTTGGGAGGGCCTGGTTGGGAATACTGCATGAAGGCAGAAACGTCGTTGTCTGTGCCCAGACTTCCAGAGCCTGCTGGTTTCACACGATGCTGCACAAGCGGAGTGTGTGTGCGTGGGGGGCGGATGGCTGGGCTTGTGAGCCCTTGATCTCTCTCCGGACCTCAGTTTCCTGTCTGTAGAATGAGCGGGGTTAATGGTTTCCAAGGGCCTTCCAGGCTCCATCATTCTGAGAGTCTGTCATCGCTGTCATTTCAGTGTCTGGCGAGGAAGGTAATTATGCAAGTGAAACAGGAAGTAGGATGAGCTCTTCTAGTGAATGGGATTCCTGTTGCTTGCTAATTACACTTTAATTAGGGTACAATGCAGATTCCCACACTGTATCAGTTATGGCAAGGTGCGGGTAAGTCACCCAGCTGAGCGTTTCAGGTCTCGGAGCGAACCTAGCTACATTCAACTCCTTTGCCTGGTTCTCAGGGACTGATGTGTATTTATTTCTCAAATATGGTTTAGGAAACCAGAGTTGAATTCTATCCCTTCTTTTCTCCCCTTCTCAGATATTTTGAACCAAATACTGTGGTAGACTGTCTCGTGGTATTATTTATACTCTAGGGGGCGGGAGAGAGTTAAAAATAGAATGTGTTCTGGGTGCTTCTAATACTCAAAGCTATTTTTTTTTTCTTGGAATTCCTCTACTAATAGGCCCTGCTAACAGACATGTCAAGGTATACCGTGTTTGCCCCAAGTCTCCTCCCTTTGTTCAGTTGGTTGGCCAGAAACCCAATTCTCTCTTTCTTAAAATTTGAACCAAAAGACACAGTAACGAATCAGCTGGTGGCAGGCTCTTCTATATCTCATAATGAACCAGGAGTGAAAAGAGAAAGGTGATCATGAGTGAGGGAGGCAGAGACAAGAAAGCCCAAGGGGCAGATAAGAGAGAAGGGCTTCTGAGAGTCAGAGGAGGAAGTTTGGTTTCTATAACTGCAGTTTCTATTCCCCAGTTGCCTCTAATTTGGTTCCCATGATCAAGAGTTTGCCCATGAAGAGCCTTGCCTTGCAGTCCTTTTCCTTGTGCTAGCATGAATGGATTTCTGTTTCTTACAGCTGTTACTTCCTGATGTGGTTGAGGGCAGGGCTGTGCCTCATTCATTTTGGTGTCTCCCTGGCACAAAGCGTAGACCTTTGCCCACAGTAGGCATTCAACAAATGTTTGTTGGATTTAATTGAACAAATTCCCTCCCACTCTCTGCCCCGATTGTAGACGGCCAGTACTAACTGAACAAGTAGGAAGCAGACCTTGATTTAGTCCAAACTCAATTTGGGAAAAAAATTACTGTAGTGGGATGAAAATAAGCCTATAAAGAATAGTTAAAATCATTAAATAAACCTATAAAATAAAATGCATAACAATATATCCAATAACAACATCCCCCTCCCCCCACCCAGGGGGCTTCCTAGGTGGCGCTAGTGGTGAAGAACCCTCCTGCCAATGCAGGAGACATAGGAGATGTGAGTTCAATCCCTGGGTCAGGAAAATCCCCTGGGGGAGGGCATGGCAACCCACTCCAGTATTCTTGCCTGGAGAATCCCCTGGACAGAGGAGACTGGCAGACTACAGTTGCAAAGAGTTGGACACAACTGTAGGGATTCATCATACATGCATGCCCCCAAACATTTGCTCAATTCCTACCACAAATTTTCAGGTGCAGCAGTAACTATCTGCCAATAGATTATGTGGGCATAGACACACTTTGTCATGCATTCATTTATTTAGCGATATTTTAAGGACCTACTGGGCTTCCCTGGATAGCTCAGTTGGTAAAGAATCTGCCTGCAATGTAGGAGACCCCGGTTTGATTCCTGGGTAGGGGAGATCCCCTGGAGAAGGGATAGGCTACCCACTCCAGTATTCTTGGGCTTTCCTTGTGGCTCAGCTGGTAAGAAATCCGCCTGCAATGTGGGAGACCTGGGTAGGGAAGATCCCCTGGATAAAGGATAGGCTACCCACTCCAGTATTCTTGGGCTTCCCTTGTGGCTCAGCTGGTAAAGAATCTGCCTGCAATGTGGGAGACCTGGGTTGGGAAGATCCCTTGGAGAAGGGAAAGGCTACCCACTCCAGTGTTCTGCCCTGGAGAATTCCATGGACTGTATAGTTCATGAGGTCGCAAAGAGTTAGACATGACTGAGCGACTTTCACTTTAAGGACCTACTGTGTGTCAGTCAGTAATTCCTTTGAACCAACCTACCATATTAAGCTATAAACATATCTTCATTTTCCTCCCGATTTGTGGGATCCAGTGCTTCATTAAATTCACATTCCCCAAACCAAAGAAGAAAGGTCTTCTTAACCAGCTGATATGGAATCAATGAGGAAGAACCGCCTTTAAATGAAGTCAATCAACCACCGTAAATCAACCCATGCTCCAGTCTGGAGCAGACAAGCTCAGTCAGACCTACAGCCAAGACCCTGGTGGATAAACAGCCTGCAGTGGGGCTCAAAACTACGCTCAACCGAAGTCTACACACTCAGAGTCCCACATGGATGATCCACTGGACCTGTAATAGAATTGCTAGGGACAAGAACAGGTGGCTCAGTGTCCCATTCAAAATTTAAAACCTCATCAACTCCTGCCGCAGTCATGAGGCTTGACCCCAGCAGGGCACCCCACAATGGCAGCCCTTTTTCTGGACGGGGAAGTAAGACCCTAGCGTCCATTTCAGTAAACTGCTCTTTTTCATGTGTAAGTGCAGATGAAAAGTGCTGACTGCTTCTTTTTTGGCATAGCTTTTTAATTATGACCATCAATAAATCATTCTATCCCTGAACAGGACTTGAGAATGGCCCGAAGGCAGAGGCACAATTCCTCAGGAACTAGGCCAGCAGAGAACAGCTTTCTCACTCCCTACCTCTTCCTTTCATTCTCTGTCAGAAACAGAAACATTCTTCAAGAAGCTGGCAGCAGACAGCTGCACTTGCGTTCCGTCTGGGAACCCTGTTAGCACCCACTTCTACCCTTGGCCTGCCTTACTGGCCACTGTCACAGATATGGGATCTGTCCTCTGTTTTACATTTTTTTTCTCAATTCATTTTCCCTTCTTACTGGTGGAGTGGCCTGAACAGCCCCCCCCACCCTTCCTCAGGGATACTCCATATTCTTATTCTCAGAACCTATGCATGCTGCCTTATTTGGGAACAGGGTTTTTGCAGATGTGATTCAGTTCAGGATTTTGAGATGAGGAGATTAAAAAAACTGAGATCATGGCATTTGGTTCCATCATTTCATGGCAAATAGATATGTAAAAAGTGGAAAGAGTGGCAGATTTTCTTTTCTTGGGCTCCAAAATCACTGTGGATAGTGAACTGCAGCCACAAAATTAAAAAGATGCATGCTCCTTGAAAGGGAAGCTATGACAAACCTAGACAGCATATTAAAAAGCAGAGATATTACTTTGTCAATAAAGGTCTGTATAGTCAAATCTATGGTTTTTCCAGTAGTCACGTACGGATGGGAGAGTTGGACCATAAAGAAGGCTGAGTACCAAAAAGTGATGCTTTCAAATTGTGCTGGAGAAGACTCTTGAGAGTCCCTTGGACAGCAAAGAGCTCAAACTAGCCAATTCTAAAGGAAATCAACCCTGAATATTCATTGAAAGGACTGATGCTGAAGCTACAATACTTTGGCCACCTAATGGGAAGAGCCGACTCACTGGAAAAGATCCTGGTGCTGGGAAAGATTGAGGGCAGGAGGAGAAAGGGACGACAGACGATGAGATGGTTGGAGGGCATCACTGATTCAATGGACTTGAGTTTGAGCAAGCTCTGGGAGATAGCGAAGGACAGGGAAGACTGCATGGTACAGTCCATGGTGTTGAAAAGAGTTGGGCAGGACTCAGCGACTGAACAACAAAAACAATCTGCATAGGCTCTAAATGCAAAAGCAAGTGTCCTTATGAGAGGCAGAAGAGAAGAAGGTGCAGATAGAAAATGAGGAAGCAATGTGGCCACAGAGGCAGAGGCTGGAGTGATGTGGCCACACACCCAGGAGGGCAGGCAGCCAGTAGAAGTGGAAGAGGCGAGGAAGCCTTCTCCTTCAGAGCCTCTGGAGAGAGCCTGGCCCATTGGCACCCTGATTTTGGACTTCTGGCCTCCAGACTTTCTGTTCCTTTAAGCAACCCAGTTTACAGTTCTTTGTTACAGCAGCCACAGGAAACCAATACACCTGAGTCCTCAGTCTCAAGTGGTCCCAGCTTCTTCTCTCACTCAAGGCCTTGGGATCCCGAGCAGTCATGATTTTTTGCTTCACTGCTCTGGTGTTTTGGGTTAACCCTTCCTCTGTGTGATGCGTGGATCTGCGGCACTGGCAGCATCTGGGAGCTTGTTGTTTAGTTGCTAAGTCATGTCTGACTCTTTGCGACCCCAGGGGCTGTAGCCTGCCAGGCTCCTCTGACCATGGGATTTCCCAGGCAAGAATACTGGAGTGTTGCCATTTACTTCTCTGGGGAATCTTCTTGACCGAGGGATCGGAACTGTGTCTCCTGAATTGGCAGGCGTGTTCTTTACCACTGAGCCACCTGGAAAGCACAGATGATTCATATACATGTTCAAATTTGAGAATCTCTAGTAGGATAAACTCTACGGTGACAGTCAGATCTCTTCTCTACCTGTAAGGATTCTAGTTTATTCATGTCAAATCTGTTAAATATGAAGTAGAAGCTTTGTAGATACAAACCAAATGCTTAGGATAGAATGGTACGCCAATGTGTCATGCATGCACTGACTTGATGTCTGAAACTTGCTTTAAAAGATTCAAGGAAGGAAAGAAGGAAGGAGGAAAGAAAGGGCCTTGGGTGGGGACAGTGGAGGACAGGTGAGGCAAAATGTGGACACATTTTTGCAGCTCGGTGCTGGGTACACAGAGCTTCATTGTGAAATTCTCTCTACCTTTTCTGCAAGTTGGAAATTTCCACAATGAAAAGTTAGGAAATGCCTTGTTTTCCCAGCCATCCTTTATCTTTAGTTTTTTCCCCATGAATCCCATTTTTATCCTCTTGTGGACATGCCTGGTGTTGGAGGATACCTTTTCTATCTCCGTCTGTGGTTTCCTTTGCTTTGCTTCTTCATGTTTGTGGGTTTTGTTGGCTTTCAGGACGTTTTCATCAGAGTGTTGTTTCCAGGGGAGCAGGATGGGAGCTGATGAAGGTTTATGGCATCATCTGACTGGGTTTCGAGCAGCATCTGCTGGGCTTGTGTTGTTACCGGCAGCAGGAATTTGATTTCCTTTCTCTTTCCCTACCTCTCCTACCTCTTTCATTCGGTCTTTTTTGTCCACTGGCTACAGTGTATATGGTGTATATGTACAGTGTATACAGTGTATATGTACAGTGTATATGTCCACTGGCTACAGTCACGTATATGAACTTCAGGTCTCTGATTTACATGTGATTTGCATATTACACTTCTAGTTCAGGGGTTCTCAATTAGGGGGTGGTTTTACCTCCTAAGGAACATCAGGGACTAGGAGAGGGATGCTGCTGGAATCTATTGAGTAGAGGCCAGGGATGCTGCTAAACCCTCTACAATGCACAGGACAGGCCACCTGCCAAGACAAACAGTGACCTAGCCTCAAATATCAATAGTAGGACAATGAGAAACCCTGATCAAGTCTTAAAGATCATCCAAGTGGGGACTTTCCTGGTGATCTAGTGCTTAAGATTCTGCACTACCAATACAGGGTGCCTGGGTTCAAACCTTGTGCAGAGAACTACATGCCTCAGCAAAGACTTGGCACACCAAAAAAAAAAAAAGAAAAAAAGAAAGAAATCATCCAAGTGCCTTTGGCTACACTTTTTTGCTTTGTCTCATGAAGGAGAGGTGGACTCACGATTGACTGCATATCAATGAGAANGTTGAGCTTTAAGCCAGCTTTTTCACTCTCCTCTTTCACTTTCATCAAGAGGCTTTTTAGTTCCTCTTGGTTTGGTGGTGCTTTTTTATGACAGCCCTAGGAGATTAGTATATGTACTTTCAAATAGCAGTCTTCCTCCTTCTCCGTCTTCAGAATCATCATCATCATCATCACTTTTGTCTAAGCAACAGAGAGGGCCTCCTGTGGATGTGGAGACTGTGATGTGGGGTAGTCCAGCCTCCACAGGCAGTCAGTGTGCCCTTTGGCATTAGGGGTTAGACCGTAATTCTGGGGCTTTTTTGGGGCTCCATGCTGGGGCACCATCCCCTGTTACCTGTCACCTTTCCACAAAGACCAATGCTCCCCCCCTGGTTGTCTGAGCCCCAACCATGACCTACTCATGATAGGCAGAATTAAGATGGCCTCAGGATTGATGCCCCGGATATACACGCTTGTAGAATTCACTTCCCTTGCTCTTGGGTGGGACCTGTGCCTGGCTTCTAACTAGTGGACATGGAAAGGTTGAAGGGATTTTGCAGAGATAACTGAGGGCCCTAACCAGTTGACTCTGTTAATCCAGAGGTGATTATCCTTGCTGGGCCTGACCCCAGCAGTTGTGCTCTTAGCAGAGAGTCCGGAGGCGATCTTCTCCTACTGGCCTTGAAAGAGCAAGCTGCCTGGGTTCTGCAGCTGTGGGGAAGGGAAGTCTTGTAACCATTGCATAACTTTGGGAGAGGACCCCAAGCCTCAGATGAGACCACCCCAGCCAGCACCTTGACTGCAGCCTTGTGAGACCCTGAGCAGAGGACTAAAGTCAACCGTGCTCAGAGTCCCGACCACAGGACCTGAGAGAAAATAAATGGGTGTTGTCCAAGGCAATGGCACCCCACTCCAGCACTCTTGCCTGGAAAATCCCATGGATGGAGGAGCTTGGTGGGCTGCAGTCCATGAGGTCGCTAAGAGTCAGACACGACTGAGTGACTTCACTTTCACTTTTGTGCATTGGAGAAGGAAATGACAACCCACTCCAGTGTTCTTGCCTGGAGAATCCCAGGGACGGGGGAACCTGGTGGACTGCCGTCTATGGGGTCGCACAGAGTCGGACACTACTGAAGCGACTTAGCAGCAGTAGCAGCAGCAGTCCTAAGCTGCTAAGTTTGTGTGCCTGTTATGCAGCCATAGAAAACGAATGTGGCATTCCCTTTAAAGGAATGGTGAGGTGCTGTGGCCAAGACCACTGTGTGTGTGTGTGTGTGTGTGTGTGTGTGTGTGT
>SJYV01019187.1:469241-490816 GCA_006410875.1 Neotragus pygmaeus
TGTGTGTGTGTGTGTGTGTGTGTGTATGTGTTCAAGGAGGTGGGGGATGATGAAAAGAGCAGAGTGAAGCCGGGTGGAAAGAGCAAAACTACCTTGGAGGAAGTAATAGCCCTTCCAATGAGAGAGGGAAGCAGCTTGATCAACATGCAGCCCTGCCCAGTGCCCGGCCCTGTGGGACTAGAGGAAGAGTGTTATCCAGGTCTTAGGAGCCTCCATCCTGCCCAGAAGTCCCACTTGCAGGTGGTGCAGGGAGGGGAAATACCTGGAGGAAAAACACACGCTTTGTAAGGATGCAAAGATCTTTTGACGTGGAGTGATGATGAGGTGGGATATTTTAAATTAATGCCAGCTTTGTTTTTAAAATCCTCTCTCCTGGGGCTTGCCTGGTGGTCCAGTGGCTAAGGCTACATGCACCCAGCTCAGGGGGCCTGAGTTCAATCCCTGGTTAGAGAACTAGGTCCCACATGCTGCATCCAAGAGTTTGCATGCTGCCACAAAAGATCCTGCAATGCTGCAGTGAGTATCAAAGATCCCATATGCTGCAACTGAGACCCGACACAGTCAAATAAATATTTAAAAAAACCCACTTCTTTCCTTTAGTCTTTCCTTCATTCAGGCAGTCAGGATTTCTGCTTTCATGTCCCGAGGAAAGGATCCCATGGGAGAAAGTGGAGAAATCAGAGACTCCCTTTGGCTTTGAGGTTTTACATACTAAGCCTCTTATGAGAGCCACGGAGGAGTTGGGATGTAGAGAAAGGTTTGAGGGGGACACACGGGAGTAAGAACAAATCTCTCCTGTCTGATTCCCCGAGAAAGGAAGCCCAGAGGCAGAAGGATCACCAAGGAAGGGGCTCCTTGTCCTTGACTCTGGTGGAGTTCCAGCGAGAAGGAAGTGAAACCTCCCAAAAGATGTGTGGAGTTTGGGAGCAGAGTGGGTGGGAGCCTGGGACTACGCGTCAAGCCCTGCAAAGAGGGCCAGACTCTGGAGACACGTTAGTGGGAAGCTGATCGTCGTCTACCCTGCTCGGCTCCACAGGGATGCTCCAACAGCATTTGTCAGTTGACAGGATGAATACAGTCCTANGGGACTACGCGTCAAGCCCTGCAAAGAGGGCCAGACTCTGGAGACACGTTAGTGGGAAGCTGATCGTCGTCTACCCTGCTCGGCTCCACAGGGATGCTCCAACAGCATTTGTCAGTTGACAGGATGAATACAGTCCTAACAAACTCTCCAGGAAGACAACTGATGAGGGATCCTGGGTCTGGGATGAGGGCCCAGATACCACACATCTGACAGCTCCAGGCACGAGGAGGCCCTGCTGCTCAGAGTTCTGACTTCATCAGACGAGTCAGCTACGTCTCACGCCTGGGCCATGGACTCTCCCTGCCGCACTCCTTGCCTGGGACCACCTGGTCCCTGATCTCTTGGCCTCTGTCTGGGAAGCTTGGAGGAGTGGTTGCTTGCCTTTTTGGGCTCTGTGGAGCCCATGTGGGAGCAGCCGCTGGTGCAGCTGAGCTGAGCAGCAGGACAGCAGCGTCGTCTCCCCACCCATCTCCTGACTTCACTGGCCCTGAGGTGTTTGTAAGAACTCCAGTTAATTAGTCGTTGGGCCCAGAGAGCCCCTTCCGTCATACTTTGTGTCAGGCCTACCCCCTGGAATCTGAAGAGGTCTTTGGGTGCTGGCAACACCAATTTTTATCCATGATTTTTTTCTATTACGGATGATCCTTTTCCACATTGGAGTCAGACAGAGGTCGGCTTGAGCTCAGCTCATGAAGACAGATGCTGGTGCTTTTGCTGGGTCCAGGGTGGCCTCTATGTCATTAATACAACATATTCAGAATGTCTCCCTGCTGCCTGGAAGCTCTGAGTATGTGCAACATTCAAAGGTGTTTGGGATGACTACCTCATGCGAAGAGTTGACTCATTGGAAAAGACGCTGAGGCTGGGAGGGATTGGGGGCAGGAGGAAAAGGGGATGACAGAGGATGAGAAGGCTGGATGGCATCACTGACTCGATGGACGTGAGTCTGAGTGAACTCCGGGAGTTGGTGATGGACAGAGAGGCCTGGCGTGCTGCGATTCATGGGGTCGCAAAGAGTCGGACACGACTGAGCGACTGAACTGACTGACTGACTGACTGACTGACTTAATTAGAAGGAAGAAAGCCAAATGGCTGTAGGCGTGCTAAAGGTAGGGAGAGAGGACCAGTGTCTGGGACCATCCAGGGTTGAATTCAAGTCCTGCTTTGCCCCTCAGCAGAAGGTCTGCTGTGGGACCTCAGGAAAGATTTGTACATTCATGGGCCTTGGATATCTCACCTGTTCTGACTTTTTAATCACTGCTATGAGAATTGAAGGATGTGGTAACTGTGGTACTTGCGGAGCATTTTTGTAAGCCAAGTTGTGGTTAAGTCACTCAAGACAGGGGTTTTCAGCTGAGGGCCCAGCGGTTGTTGGGCAATGTCTGAGACATTATTGGTTGTCGGGGAGGAAGAGACACTCCTGGCACCTAGATGATGCAGCCCAGGAAGCTGCCCAACATCCCACACTGCACAGGACAGTCCCCACCACAGAGGACCGTCTGGTCCCAAATGCCAACAGTGCTGAGGCTGCAAAACCTGTTTTAAGGCAGTGACTTGTTCACCACCTCAATAAGTGACAGGTTGGTTATAAATAAGAAGGATAGAGGAACATACTTTTTTCTATAAAGAGGTGAATTTATGTATATAGGCATTTTATAGACCTATAGTATTTTATAGGGAATACATACACAGTCCAAGATCTGAAAGGTACACAGAATGTACAATCCAAAGTCTCCCTTCCACTCTATCCCCTTCCTGGAGGAATCAGTGTTACCAATTCCTTGTTTATTTCTTTAGAGGTTCTCTGTGCATCTATAAGCAACTATATGCACGTATACACATACATATGCACACACATATGCATGCTACACATATTCTTTGCATCTTGCTATTGTCACTTAATCCATCTGGGAGATAACTTCCTACCAGACACAAAAAGCTTCCTCAATTTTTCTTAGTTAAAAAAAAAAGTTAAAAGAAATGTATTTTTGGCTGTGCTGTGCGGCCTGTGGGATACTTAGTTCCCTGACCAGGGATTGAACCTGTGCCCCTTGCAGTGAAAGTACAGAGCGCCAACCACTGGACCGCTGGGGAAACCCCTCTCAGTTTTTCTTTTAAAGGTGACAGAGTATGCCATTCTATGCATGTCCAGTATTTTATTTAGCCACTCCCCTCTGGATGGCTAGGTTACTCCCCTCTGGATGGATAGGTTGTTTCTATTTTCTTTCACTGTTGCAAACTAATGTAATGAATAACTTTGTGTGTGTATCATTTTCCACCAAGCAAATTAGTAATGGTAGGATAGAGTCCTACAAGTAGAATTGCCAAATAAGAAAGTTTGTGTGTTTGTAATGTATGAGATGTTGCAAATTACCCTCCATTGAAGCTGTAAGTTTTCCATTTCCTGCTGGCAGTAGTGTTGGGGTGATATTGTAATTAAAAAAAATTTGCTCTCACCGTGTGTATCATCTCACCAAAAGCCTTCTGGGGATCAGTAAAAGGTGAGCATGCCTTACAATATTTTGTGCCCCTTGTATTCTCAGCGCTCAAGGACCCAGAATCTGCCCATGGGAGATCTTTAAGTGTTATGCAGTTAATGCCGCTGGGAGGTAGAGAAAGTGCTCTTTTGCTCCTGCTTCCTGGTACTAATGGTTCCCGAATGACTTGTGTCTGGAAGAGTTTACATGTAGGAAAATCCCTCTCAGCAAATCTCCCTCTGAGTGGTTGCTTAGCTTTATTTTTCGAGTTTCTGATTCAAGGGTCCCTTTGAGAGTTGGGTGGAAGTCCCAGCAAAAAGGCACCAGCAATTTTTCCATCATGTCAGAGGTTCCCAGAGCTGCCCTTGGACCCCAGCAAGTGGTTCTCTGGGTGTGTGTATGTGGGTGAGGTTCACATTACTAGCACCCCTCCCTGCCCTGCGAGAGGGGTCTGCCGATTCCCAGTTCAGAACGAGCAGAACCAGTTCCGTGTGTCCAGGGCCACCCTGGTTCCTAGTCTGGCTTCTCCCTCCCCACTTTCTGACCAAGTGGCTGGTCAGTTACTCAGCCTTGTGGAGTTGTTGTTTTCTCACCTGTGGATGAGAAAACTTGCTTTGCAGTGTTGTCCTGGAGATACCCCAAGCAAAGCCTGTGGCACGGAGCCTGACATCAGGCTCACATTTGA
Organism: Neotragus pygmaeus; assembly: GCA_006410875.1. Lineage (NCBI taxonomy): Eukaryota > Metazoa > Chordata > Mammalia > Artiodactyla > Bovidae > Neotragus > Neotragus pygmaeus. The sequence goes on from SJYV01019187.1 coordinate 473,488, forward strand.
AATGGAAGCTACTGTTAGTCTAGTTACAGGGAAGCCCTTCGCATCCTGACTGCCTCCTCATCTGCCTCTTTAGACTGGAATATCTTTGCTTAGTGGCAACTGGCATTCTGGATCCATCACGTTCCTTCTTGTCACAGAGACCTCGTACATGCTGTTCCCTCTGCCTGGAACACTTTTCCTGCCTCTGGACTCCTGAGGTCTCTTTCTTTTTATTTATTTATGTTTGGCTCTGGTGAGTCTTCACTGCTACGCAGACTTCTCATTGTGGCGGCTTTCCTTGCTGTGGCGCACGGGCTTTAGTAGTTGCGGCCCCCTGACTCTAGAGCACAGGCTCAGTAGTCGTGGTGCACGGGCTTAGTTGCTCTGTGGCCTGGGGGATCTTCCTGGACCCAGGATTGAACCCATGTCTCCTGCATTGGCTAGCAGACTTTTTACCACTGAGCCACCAGGGAAGCACATGGGATCTTTGATCTTCCTTGCAGCATGGGGATCTTTAATTGCGGCATACAGGCTCTCAGTCGCAGCATGTGGATCTAGTTCCCTGACGAGGGATGAAGCCAGGCCTTTTGCATTGGGAGCACTGAGTCTCAGCCACCAGACGACCAAAAAGTCCCCCAGCGTCTCTTTCACAGGCAGCTCACCTTCCTCCAGGAGCGCTTCCCTGTCTCTCTGATGTCAAGTCCCTCTGCCCTTGCTGTCTTCTCCCAGAGAGGCTGTCCTCTTCCGTCCTGGTGCCTCTAGCTTGTAATGACATCTGTCCGTGTGTTTACTGCTCTGACGTCTGTCTCTCCCAGTGACCTGCATGCCCCAGGTGAGCTGGCGGGGTCAGCTTGGGCAAGACCCCGAGGCAGGTGGGGGCTGGTTGCAGGCATGTGCAGGGGGCCTTTGTGATCTGGAGGGAAGCTTGTGAGAGGAAGAGAGATGAGAGAGGCTCAGAGCGAGCAGGTCAGGGGCCAGGCTGTAGGGACCTTCTGGGTCACTGAAAGACAAGATTTAACTTCTCTTCAAAGATCATACGTGTCCCTCCAGTGTACCAGCATTGAGCAGGGGAGCTACCTGATCTAACTGATTACTTTAGGCTTTAATATTTTATTATTCTCAATAAAAGTCTTTTAATGATTTACTGTATACAAGATCACCGGCCATTATATGAAAGGCAGGGTGGAGGGTGGGCCTAGCGCATTGGGGAGATGACTTTGCAGTCTGCAGCTGTGGTCCCCGTCCTGTCTGCAGGCCGTGGGTTCTAGAAACAACCCTGTGCATCCTCGGGCATGCTAAGCTACCACTTCTTCCAGGGAAGTGATCCCAGGTTGCGTGGGCTGCCTTAGTCTCCCCCAGAGGTGCCAGAGAAGCAGCTCTCTGTTTCAGGGAATGGTGGACGCCAGGCTTCTGCCAGCACAGTGGCCTGGCTGCAGGGCAGAGCTTACCCGAGATGGTGGTGAAGTGGGACGGGGAGGTCATGGTCACGAAGGGTGGCGTGAGGTACTTGGCCTTGACGCCCTCCTGGGCCAGGCGGTCCATGTTGGGGGTGTCCACGTCCTGGTCGTAGTCCCAGCGGAAGCCGTCGAAGGAGATGAGCAGCAGCTTGCGGAAGCTCTTTGTCCTGGGAATGGGGTGGCCGCTGGCCCAGTCCAGTAGGACGGGCAGCAGCAGCAGCAGCAGCGCGAGGGCCCGGGGCTCTGTCATGTCCCAGCGCCTCCCACGCTCTCCCCGCTGGGGTCACAGCCTGCTCCCGTTTTCTCCCTTGTTTTATCTGCTGTTGAGCAAAGTCCACATTGATAATTCTGCCCCAGCTCTTTTGTGGACCAGAACACCTGGAACCTAGTGAGATGGCACACGTCTGGCTCTGGAGGCGGGGTTGTACAACTGATGCGCTTAATGCCATGGCCCAGTGGGCTCTAAAATGGTGAAAATGCTCAGGATTACGCACATCTTACCATGATGGGAAAAGGCCAGCCACGTGAGATGGTTTGGGCTCGTACAGATTCCACTGTTGTGAACATCTGGAGAACAAATTAGGTTGGTGCTTTCCTTTACTCGATATAGCCTGTTTTTATAGGGAGAACAAATGACTGTTCCTTATGAAAACAGCCACTGTTGATTGCGTGCCCATGAGGTCTGGGAACTGTGCATACATCATCTATTCTATCCCATTTAATTTTTTTTTGAAATTCTAGAAAGGTTATTAAGTTGAACATTCCCTGTAAGAATTTAAAAAAAAAATCACCGTGGTCCGATACACAAAAGATAAAGTTACCATTTTAACCACTTGAAAGTGGACAGTCTCAGCGACATTTGGTACGTTCACAGGGCTGACATTTAGGACATTCACATTCACCACTCTCTAGTTTCAGGCAGTTTTCAGCCACGCACGTTAGCGGTCTCTTCTCATCCCTCCCTTCCCCCGGTCCCCAGCAACCACTAATCTGCTTTCTGTCTGTTCGCATTTACTTATTCTGGACGCTTCATGTAAGTGGAGTCATACAGCACCTGAGCTTCTGTGTCTGGCTTCTTTTGCCAAGCACCGTGTTTTCAAGGTTCTTTCATGGTGTGGTGGCATGTGTCAGTACTTCACTCCATTTATGGCCGAATAATATTCCATTGTGTGGATGTTCCCAATTTTATACATCCGTTCACCAGCTGATGGGCATTTGGCTTGCTTCTACCTTTTGGCTGTCGTGAATAGTGCTGCTGTGAACATTTGCATATGAGCTTTTGTTTGAATACTCCCCACTTTCCATTTAATTTGTACAACATATCTATGAGGCAGTTTTTACTTTGTAGCTGAATAAGCAGCTCAGAGAGGCTATAGCACCTCTCCAAGGCCACCCAGCAGAAGTGAGGCTGTGACTGTCATTTTAATACTTGGCTACATGTTTGGTGCCACACAGGGATATAAAATTCTCCAAGGGAACAAATGGCTGTGGACAGGCTTAAGCATCTGTCCCTCCACCCCACATTTATTGAGCACGTTCTATGTTCTATGGGCTTCCCCAGTGACTCAGTGATAAGGAATCTGCCTGCCAATGCAGGAGGTACAGAAGACGTGGGCTCAGTCCCTGGGTCAGGAAGATCCCATGGAGGAGGAAATGGCAACCCACTCCAGTATTCTTGGCTGGAAAAATCCCATGGTCAGAAAAGCCTGGCGGGCTACAGTCCATAGGGCCGCAAAGAGTCGGATATGACTTAGTGGCTGAGAACGCACGTGATATGTGCTAGGTACCAGATACACACAAGCTTAGATGCTACACACAAGCTTAGATGCAGAGTTTGCCTGTGTGGCTCAGAGTCCAGGGAACAGGCAGACAAATAAAGGGGAATCCTGCCACAGGCGCACATTGGAGGTGGGAGCACAGGGAGAGGGTCCTCACCTGGGGAAGTCAGACAGAGAAGGGTTCCCTGGAGGAGGTGGCGCTAGACTTGGGTTTCGCAGGCTGGGAGGAATTGGCCTGTTGGTAACATCTAACTTCGGGTACTTATCTGGATATGACAACCCTCTCCTAACAGACCTGCCTATGGCCGCCTTCTACAAGTACATGGATGACATTTACCTTTTCTGCTTTGAAGGATCTGTGAGTTGTATAAAGCTGTCACCAGTGGACTTTCCAGTGACAGGAGGTGACAGTCTGCCCAGGTTTTCGGGTGAAGTTTTCAGAAGGTTTTTGTCTTGATGTGGGTGGACTGGGAGGATATCAGACCCAGATGAGGTGACCCCATTTCCCTCTTCCTGAAACTGCCTGACAATTTTGATCCAGGTATTTGCTTAGGTTGAGTTATTGGGGTGAGGAGGTGGAGCATCAGGAGAGCTCCACTCTGTATTTGCATAACTTGGCCTCTCTCATTAATTAGCATGGTGTGGCTCTAGGATGGAATTTTATAGAATTTTGTGATGAGTGTGCAGCGAAGCAGTTGAGGGTGTTTTGCAGCCTGCAGGCTCGGCTCATAGCTCTGCTCTGGGCTTACATTTTACACTTGGGGAAAATATTATAACCTCTCTGTGCCTCTCTTTGCTTCTCCATACAAAAGGAATAATGATATATTTCCTGAAGTCANCAATGATAGGGATTAAATTGCAAATTTAAGTTAAAAGAGACAACCAACAGCTTAAGTAACTGCTAGATCTTTTCCAAGGGCCAGGAAGGATCCTGGATGGCACCAGATGTTGGACAGTTCAGAGAAAGGAAATGGCCAGAGAGGCAGCCACTCCCCATCCCCCTTGTAATCATGGCCCTTGTGTTTTGAGTGGAAGCCACGTGTATGACTTCCAGCCTGAAGCTTTCAAGGATTGGTGCATAACCACCTCACCCTGTCAATTGCTGCCACAGGAACTGTGGAAGCCTTGTGTTGAGATGGTAGAATTTCCATCATGCTGGGTTTCTGAGTGATCCAGTAGATCATAGTTCCCAGCTAACCCATGGTGGACGTGCAATGTGAGAGGTCAGCCTCTGCTGCCAAGCCACTGAAATTTTGGGATAATTTGTTACTGTGGTATAACTTAGTCTATCCTGTTAATGCAGCAGGTAAAGCACTTACATTGGTCCTTAGTACTGGTTAAGTGTTCAGCAAATGTTGTTTACTTTTTATACAATAATAAATTGCCACTGATAGCTTCCATATCTGATCTAATGATGCCAATGATGCTATTTTGTGCTTGGACAAATTGGACTTGGCACTCCTTCCAGCACATGGAAAGGACAGATGACTGAGGGCCAATAAAGCATTATTATCTTTAGTTTGTGTCCCTGGATATCCTTGGTGGCAAAGAACAACGTATGCTGCTCTGGGAAAGCCAGGCCTGGAGGAGAGCTGCTGTTGACGCTGGGATCAGGACTGTCCCAGGCCAGGCGTTCTTTGGTTCAAAGAGAACCTTGAGTCCTTGGTATGTAGATTCTTGGAGGGAATGTGAATATTTGTACTAAGTAGTTTGGCCCTTTGAGAATTGTTTGTTAATCATTTAGGCCCCTTTAGGAACAATCCACATACATCTTAACATTCTGGAAATACAGAAAACACATACAAAACAGCCAGCAGTCTTGCAACAACCCACCATGTCTCCTGAATCGTCCCCAAAGTGCAACCTTTGGTGCAATCAGCAGAGACTGGTGGAGGTGGCTGGCTAGAGAGAATTCTAGTGGTGGCCACTGTAATGCTTATTGTCACAGCACTGATACCTTGCTTTCTTTTTGTTGAGCTCTGGTTTGGAAGGTGTAAGTCCATCATCTGTTTTAGCGAATATTCATTGAGCAGTTTGGATGTGGTGGAGGATGAGATATGGAGGAGAGGGCAAATCTCGTCCTGGCCACTATGTTTTCAAGCTGTTCTAGCACTCACTGTGGGTCATGCAGGCTTGAGGGCCCTCCAGTTCTAGAAACATCTCCCACCCATGCCATCTTGGACTAGATTCTTTTTTGCTAGCCCAGTAGAGCTATCTTTGACTCTTACTTTCTTTTGCATGACATTTATATCAGTCACTGGGAATCTGTACAGAAGTGCAGTGCATTTTGTGAAACTTTGGTTGAAATCCCATTAAACTTTGTTAAGAAAAAAACATATTTATGACATAGTCACTGAAATGGAGATGAGGAAATTTCCAAACGCATTTTAGGAATCATCCCAGCAGAAGGTAATGGTCAGAACTCGTGGTTGCAAATGACAAAAACCTACCTTTTACTAGGGTAGGTAAGAAAAGGGACCATGCTTTAGTCTCGTTTCCCCTCAAAGCAGATCCTGAAACAAGGATGGGAGTGCAAGTGGCTTATTTGGGCGCATCCCCAGGGAGCACCCACGGGGGAGTGGGGAAGTGACTCAAGGCAGGGAAGAAGGTCATTGTGGGGAGTTTCAGCCTGGGGTGTATGTAGGTCTAGAGCAGTTAGTACCCATGGGCTGCAGACATGGCATCTGCATGCAGCCTTTCTGGGTGTGATTTCCCAGCCATGGAAGTCACTCTGCAGAAAGGCAGGGTCGCAGCTTGTCTCCAGGGACTCACACCCCAGATCTCTCTCCCCATCTCTGTGTCTGACTTTGTCTGCATATCACCTCAGTTTCCTCTTGCTTGGGACTGGCTTCTCCAAATGTGAGGAGTGTGGCCACAGAAGTTCCTCTTTGTCTCACTCCATAGTTCCTGTCATCGCAGAGGATGACTGTATTTTCCCAGTTCCAGCTAGGAAAAAGAAACCTGAAGGAAGAACTCTGATTGGCCTATTTGAGTCAGACTGCCATCCCTGGACCAATCAACTGCGTGGGGGCTGGGAAGTGAGGGGGTGGGGGAGGGTGAAGTCAAGTATGAACATGGAACATGTGTGCTAAGTTGCTTCAGTCCTGTCCAGCTCTTTGCGAACCCCACCAGAGCCACGTGACTATGGTAGGAANAAAGGCGGGGGGGCGGGGAAGGGGGGGGGGGGGGGGGGGTGAAGTCAAGTATGAACATGGAACATGTGTGCTAAGTTGCTTCAGTCCTGTCCAGCTCTTTGCGAACCCCACCAGAGCCACGTGACTATGGTAGGAAGAGATGCAAATCTCAATAGAAGGGAGGGTGGTAGGCTGAAAAAAAAAAAAGAGATATCTATGATGAAAGGAAAGGATTAGGAGATGTATCCTGTTAACCCTGTTGATGACTGGGGCTTTGAACATTTCTTTGAATATAAAACCACACTGTGGTTCTCTCAGCTTGATTTAGCAGCAGGGAAAAACCTAGCATGGGCTGAGCTGTTTACTATGGGCAGGCTGTTGCTGCGGATTCAAATACTTAACGATTGATCCAAAGATCAATTACAATGCTTCTCAAGGGATGTAAACTCTGATGGGGTCTGCTTACAATGGAGCTGAAGTCAAGCAAGAGGAGAGCTGGCATGCAGGACACTCTCATCTCTTTCTTCCGTTGAGTACTGTCCACTTCAGGGTCTGGCTGGCGACAGATGTACCTAGAGGGATGGTTGCACATAAAGGAGTGTGGTGTGTGTTAGGTATTTTCCAAAGATGAGTGCAACACCCCAGAAATGCCTTTTTGTACTCTGATTGCAAATTCTTCATTAAGAGGTGGAATTTATTTCCCTCTTCTTGAACCTGCACTGGCCTACGACTTGCTTTGATCAACAGAACGCAGCTGAACTGATGGTGTCTGACGTTTGGTCCTGCGTCTTGAGAACCTTTCAAGCTTCCCTTATTTTTGTTCTCGTGGCAGGCAGCACCAAGTAAGCCCTGACTCTCCTGCTCAAGGGGCCGTGTGGTGACGGGCTCTGGAGGGTGAGTGGGCACATGAAGGAAAACCAAGTTCCTGGCCACTAGCAGCACCATCTGCCAGTCACATCTGTGAGGCCATTGTTGACCTTCCCGCCCAGCTGGACCTCCAGCTACAAGTGAGCCCCGATGAAACCAACAGAGGAAATGCCCGGCCAACTCACAGACTCAGAAGAGATAATAAATGGTTGTGGTTCAAAGTTACTAAGTTTTGGGTGCTATAGAAATAGCCCATGAGGATGTGAGCTTGTCGGGTACACAGGTCCCATCTGATGAAGATCTATGAGTTCCAAGGACCCAACTCAGAGCCCACTTATGTCCTCAATGTCCTTTTTGTTTGAAACGTTTATGAAAATTTTCTCTGAAGACAACATTTTTAGAGCAGTTTTAGGCTCCAAGCAAAATTAGGAAGAAGGGACAGAGATTTCCTATATGCTCTCTGCTCCATGAATGCACTGCCTCCCCCATGCCCAACATCCCCACCGAGTGGTGCATTTGTTATACTTAATGGACCTGCACTGGCACATCATAGTCCCCCAGAGCCTATAGTTTTACAGTTTCCTCTTAGTGTTGTCCATTGTATGGGTTTGGGGTGAATTCCTGTGAAATTTTCACAGGTTTCTACTATCCTCAGGGAAATTCCAAAGCTCAGAAATTATTTTGTTTTCTGGAATCTTTCACATGTTGTTGAGCCCCGGAAATTCCAAAGAAGGATCTGAAATGAAAGAAAAGTTTTAAAAAAAGTATTCCTGTGGCTTCACTTCAGCAAGATTCACACTGAGTGTTTTGCAAAGTGCTAGTGTTAAGCCAGATCATGTTTTCAAAGACTCCTTCAGCCTCAGGGTTGGCAGGATTCGAACGGCTCCCAGCATCTGTGACTTACCTGCAAGGGTTGGTTCAGCTGGAACGGACCCAGGTCTCTTTGGGTTAATATGCTGTTTCCTTAAGACAAATGCCACATTTCATCCACCCCTTGAAATCTTCACAAATACAACCCCAGAAGCACTGAAAAAATATTAATATTCCTTTAACTGAAGATTTTGGGAGAACATAGAAAAGATTGTCATTAAAAAAAAAAATCAGTTAATTAATTTGGCTGTGCCAGCTCTTAGTTGCAGCACATGGGATCTTTCCTGCATCACACAGGATCTTTTGTTGTACCGTGTGGGAGCCATAGTTTTGCCTGTGGACTCTAGAGCATGCAGGTTTAAGGCTTATGAGATTTTAGTTCCTGGACCAGGGATCAAACCCTCATCCTCTGCATTGCAAGGTGGATTCTTAACCACTGGACCACCAGGGAAGTCCCAAAGTGATTATGGCTTACATCGCATGGTTAAGCCTCCACCTTGCGTAAAGTTCCTCACTGTATGGCCACCTCACTCTCCCTCCTCCCCATAATTTCTCCCTTATGCTGTCTGTAGCCACAGCCCTTTCTCCAACCTCACCTTGCCTTTCCAAACCTCTTCAGCTTGCGTGCTTCCTTTAGCAAAATCTCTAGCTAAACCTGCATGCATCTGTGGGACCTTAGTCCACTTGACACACCCAGTGACATCATCTTCACTGCTCCAGGCAGCCCTTCGGGTGTGGAGTCCTGCCAGCTGGAGAGCTCATCCTTATGAGCAAGGACAGGCTGAACTCTTGTCCTGTAGCTTCGAATCTGTTGCTCCTTGTTTGATATCTTTGTTGTTGTTGTTTTTCAGTCACTAAGTCACCCCAACTTTTTGCGACCACATGGATTATGGCACACCAGGCTCCTCTGTCCTTCACTATTTCCTGGAATTTGCTCAGACTCATGTCCGTTGAGTTGGTGATGCTCTCTCACATCTCATCACTGCTGCTCTTTCCTCCTTTTGTCCTCAGTCTTTCCCAGCATCAGGGTTTTTCCAGTGAGTCAGTTCTTCGCATCAGGCGGCCAGAGTATTGGAGCTTCAGCTTCAGCATCAGTCCTTCCAATGAATATTCAGGGTTGATTTCCTTTAGGTTTGATCTCCTTGCAGTCCAAGAGACTCTCAAGAGCCCTGCCAGTACCACAATTCGAAAGCACCAATTCTTCGGCACTCAGCTTTCTTTATGATATCTTGGGCCATGCTAAAGAAATCAAATTCCTCTTTCTCACAATAGATGTTTGGAATACAGCCATATTCTGTCTCTTCTCTCTTGCCTCCCTCCCTCCCTCCTTCCTTCTCTCATTCCCTTTTCTTTCCAGAGCAGGGGTCGGCAAACCTTTCCTATGATGACCCAGATAGACCCTCCAGGCCTGACAATCTCTGTCACAACTACTCAGTTCTGCCACTGCAGCGTGATAAGCAGCCATTGGCAATGTGTAAACAAATGGACGTGGCTATTAAGTTCCAATAAAATTTTATTTGTAAAAAAAAAAAAAAAAAAAGGTAGCTCGCAATTTTCCTGACCCCTCACCAGCATGTTCTGTCTAGACTTAATATCTCTAACTCTTTCGACCATTGCTTCTTTGGTGTATCTTTGATTTTCTTTTCCATCATGGCAATCTTATTCTGAATGCCTGTTAGTTTGTCCACCTCTCCTAAAATGTGGCCCTGAGAACAAGGCACGTGCTCTACAGATGTGATGATGTAACACTCTCTCCTGCTGTGTTTTGAGCAGGAGAAAGAGAGCAGGAGTGACTGTCACCCTTGTAAGCTCCAACCTCATGAAAATTTGGTGAGACATTTCTGAGAAGGATGTAAACCTATTCACCCGTGGGTTGAAAGAAACCAGAGGCATAGCCTGTTGAGCATGAACTTAATGTCTGATGTACAGAGATCTCTGATTTGTCTGATTGAGATTGGAAGCAGGGAGGACTTGTCCACAGAAAACAGTTTCTATCCCCTGGTGAGGAACCAGCAGATAACTGTAAGCAGAACTTTCTGAGAACAAAGACGAAGGAAGGGGTGGTGCGAGAAGAGTGAAAAGGTCAATAATTAAGGTGAGAACTGTGCTGGGAGAGGCGAATGAAGAAAATTAGACTGCCAGGCGTGAATAACGAGAAATCTGATGGAATTAGCAGTGCAGAACAGACGCTGAAGGCTTCTTTATTCCTCTCATACTCAAAAGTTTTTGCTTAGGCTGGATGGAGGAGGAGAAGGCAGTTATGTTGAGAATCCTGTTTCACTAAGTATGGAAGGGAGTTTTTGGAAGAGGTCTCAGAAGAAAGAGAGATACCTGGAGGGGTTGTTGGAAGTCCGCAGAGGCTGAGCTGCATCTTGGCATGTTGCAGGGTTGGGAGGGAGGGGGATGGCACCGGATCACGTCTTTCCTTGTCCAACATAATCACCTCTTACCTGTTGGCTGTTCTCACAGCCTAGTCCAGACACTCTCTCCTTCTCCCTCTGGACTTGCTTCCATTGCTTTATCTGCCACTCCTTGGCCAATGACTCCTAAAGGACTCTAGGAGGCTCACACTTCTTCAATCACCAGCTCATGCATCCAATGTTTTTCTTGCCTTTTCCCCCCTTGTCAATAGTCGACATCTCACGCTTAACACATCCAAAGTCACCAAAGCTAGACCCTCACTTTTCCTCCCCTCATGCCCTGGGCCCCAGCTGTGTCTCCTATTCTTTAAATAGCACATAGGCTGTTCAAGGCAGTAACCCAGGCACTGTCCTCTTTCCCCCTCTCCCCACCATCAGCAAGTCCTATGATTCTGAACTTGATCTCAATTTTTCCATTCTCTCCATCTTTGCTGCCACTGTCTTTGCCCAGGACATCATATCTCAGCTGGGCTACGGCAGCAGCCTTGGAACTGGTCTTCCTGCCCCTGCTCTCAACCCTCAGCAATCCATTTTCCACCTGGAAGCTAGCGGGATCTTAGGGTTCCTGCTTTGGCTTCCCACTGTGTGGAGAATAAAATCCAGACCTTGGGCCTCTTGCAGGCTCCTGCCCAGCTCCCCACTCCCTCCTGCCTCCTCTCCTTTTCCTACTCTTCTCAGCCACACTGACCTCCTTTTGGTTCTTCGGACCCAACAAACTTTTTCCTACCCCAGGACCTATTGTTTAAGTCTGGAACGATTTTCCTCTGCTCCTCCCTAAAGTAGCCTCTGATCATCCTTTCAGTGTTAGCGTAAACATCTGCTCCAGGGGCTTCTCTGGTGATCTAGTGGTTAAGATTCCATGCTTCTAATGCAGGGTGCCCAGGTTCGATTCCTGGTCAGGGAACTAGATCCTGCATGTCACAACTAAAAGTCCCGCATGGAAAATCCCATGTACCGCAACTAAAATCCAGCACAGCCAAATAAGTAAATACATGTTTAAAAAAATTGTCCACTCCATAGAGAGGTCTTTCCTGACCCCCTTTATAAAGCGGACTCCTTATTATTCTCCACCTCAGCCTCTTGCTACTCTTCATGGGTTTTCTTATTTTTCATTTGTCTCCCCCAATAGCCCATAAGCTTCTCAAGGGTGGGGGCACGCCTATCCTGTTCAGCGTTTTAGCAAGAGCACCCAGCACAGTGCCTGACACACGATAGTTGCTCGATAAAGAAATCTAGAGTGAAGGGGTAAAAAAAAAAAAAAAAATGGAGAGCTACTTCTCTGAACTATAGATAATGAGATTAAACACTTTGTGTTTTCCTTAGTCAGACATTATGTGCAATTAGGGATACAATAAATGATGATGATGACAACATCTGTGTCTTGCCTGACGTTCTTTACCAGTCGCTTAATTAGTCAGTTGTGCCTCTTTTGACAGTTCTGTTTCCAATCTGATGATTTGCTGCTTTTATGGCTGTTGGCTCAGTTTGGGTTCATTAGCCTGACAAAGTAGCAGATTTTATTGGTATTTGCTCTGTTATTCACAATGTCATCAACTTAAAGATTGTCTTAGTCTTTGGCAAGAAGCCCTAGTTAGGGCAGTGTATTAATCAGGATGGTATGGGTTGTGCTGTAACAACAATCCCCAGATCATAGTGGCTCAGTGTCCCAAGTTTTATTCTCGGTCATGGTACGTGTCTGGCGTATATCTGGGCATTTTAGGGGATAATCTGTCCATTCTTAGACACTCAGGGCTGCAGGCTGATGGACGGTGCATCTGTATGTGTCTCCTTGATCACTAGTGCAGGGGAATCACACAGTCTTCCACTTGGACATGACACATGTTACGTCTGCTCTTGTTTTATTGGACAAAAGAAAATCACATGGTCATGCCCAACTTCCACGTGCCTGGAAGGAGAGCCAAAATATTTGTGAACAGCCTCATTGCTCTTTGGTTAGACAGAAGAACTCACTTACATATGGTTACTTATTTGTGATTCCCCTCAAGTTTTTTTCTTTAACTTTTTATTTTATATTGGAGTATAGCTGGTTAACAGTGTTGTGATAGTTTCAGGTGCACAGCAGGGCGACTCAGTCATACGTACACCTGTATCCATTCTCCCATCCAGGCTCTCACGTTAAGGCTGAGCAGAGTTACACGTTTGAAGCAAATTGTCATCCACTAGCCTTCAGAAGATATGTGTGTTTTCAAGCTATGATCAGGCACCCACTTGTTTCAGAATGTCAGACTTGAGAGGTTTGTGGGGGGACTGTTTGGTGTGATGGTTAAGGCGGGTTGGGTTCAGGTGCTATTTCCACAGCTTGTTGGTTGTGTGACCTCTGGCAAGTTCCTTTACCTTTTGAAGCATCATCAGTAACGTGGAGGTAACAACAAGAACAGTAATAATACCATCTATCCCTGAGGGGTTAGCCCAGTGACGGAGACAAATGGGTTCAAAATACTACTGATTGCTGTTGTTGATCTGGGGGGTTACTCAACTTTGTCAGAATTAAGAGTACGATACCTTGAAACTCTTGGTTGGGATTTCTCATTGAAGAACAGGTTCCTGAAGAGCAAGGCCGAGGGCGAGGGGCAAAACTTAGTGGGTGTCTTAAAGACTGTGGACTTTATTTGCTGGGCTTGGGGCTGAGTTCTAGCTCAAGTGCCAGATAGCAAGGCGACCTTCAGTAAATTCCATCGCTTTCCTGGGCTTCAGACTTATCTGCAACAAACAGAGTTAACAGCATCCATTTTTCAGAGCTGAGATAAAGATGGTTAAGAGGGAGTGGAAGTAACTTCCACCGATGGTCAAAAGTGTTAGTTTACTTCTGTATTAAATTTCTATTACTGGGCAACACATTAACACAAACTAGGCAGCTTAAAAATAGCACTTTTTTTTTTTTTTAACGTTACTGTTTCCATGGGTCAAGAGCCTGGGCAGGACTTAACTGGGTCATACAGGCTACAGTCAATGTGTCAGCTGAGGCAGGGGTCTCATCTGAGGCCTGGGCTATTCCTCTAAGTGTTTTCAGTTTGTGGGCCAGATTCAGTTTCTTGTGGTTGTGGGTCTGAAGCCCTCAGCTCCTAGAAGCTGCCCCTCTCTCCACAGGCAGCTCGCAGCATCACTCTCTGCTTCTCCTTGAAGGCCAAAGGGGTGGATCTCTTTGAAACTTCACCTGCTCTAAAGGGCTTCCCTGATTAGATCAGGCCCACCCATTCATGGTCTCTCTTTTAGCTCCAGGTCAACTGATCAGGGTCCTTAATTGCATCAGAAAATCCCTTCCCCTTTGCCGTGTAACCTAATCGCAGAGTCTGACCACACTCAAGGAGAGATTATACAGTCCATGGATACCAGAGTGTGGGAATCTTGGGGCCGTCTTAGAATTCTGTCTACCACAGCTTCCTTCCCCCCAGATGAGCAGATGTGGGTGGGGGAGGAGGGATTAAAACAGATAAGTGCCTCCCAGAGTTCGAGGGAGCCCGGTGTCGAGCTAGGATAGAGGAGGCTGAGAGGCAAGTGTGAGAAACTTTGAAGTGTGAGAACTTTGTCCAGCTTTGTTGGGGCTATAGTCTCCCATCCAGCCACAACCAAGGTAAGACCTGGTCATTTAGAATCTTCTTTCTCTCTTCCTCCTGAGGCAGTGTCTGCCGCCTCCCAGCTCCCCCTCCCTATCTAAGACCTAGCAGCTGTGAGTTGGAATCACGAGGTGCCATGATCACAGATGCAGTTGAGGAACGGCTGGACCACAGGAATAGAGCAGCACCCGTGTGCTTCTTCCCAACAGCTCCGCAGAGTGCGGGCTGAGGGAAATGAGTCTTGGATGGGATAAAACCCAGAGAGAAGATGAATTCTAAGTGGTGATTTTTTTTTGTGGGGGGGGAAATCTACCAGATGTCAGAGGCTCTCTGAAACAACCCAAATGCTGTCTCAGTTCTGCAGGAGGAGGCTCAGAGAAACTGGTGTGAGGTGCCAAGAACCAAATTACCAATCACCTGTGCAGAAAAACAGTCTCTTTGTGCTCACAGGGCCGTGGGGTACACTTGATAACAAGCCATATAGAAGTCAAGGTCGGCTAGACACAAAAAGCCACTCACCCTGAGGTCTCTAGATCCTTCTGAGTGAAAGCTTGAGTGTAATGAGGTCGTTGCGGGAGCAAGCCGAGATGGTCACTCCCAGACCCCTTTGGGCCTGTGGCAGAGGCTCACAGCTCCACTAANAAAGGATCCTCTCTAGACAGGAAACACAGAAAGGGTGTATAAACTCAAACTCAAAACAATAAAGTAAATTACAATGGAATCATACTTATCAATGACTACGTTAAACACAAATGGGTTTAATAACCCAACCATTACAAAGACTGGTTTAATGGATACAAAAACAAGACCTCTATATATGTTGTATAAAAGAGACCCACCTCAAAACGGGGGACACATACAGACTGAAAGTGAAAGGCTGGAAAAAGGTATTCCACGCAAATAGAGACAAAAAGAAAGCAAGAGTAGCAATACTCATATCAGATAAAACAGACTTTAAAACAAAGGCTGTGAAAAGAGACAAAGAAAGACACTACATAATGATCAAAGGATCAATTCAAGAAGAAGATGTTAACAGTTATAAGTATATATGCACCCAACATGGGAGCACTGCAATATGTAAGACAAATGCTAACAAATATGAAAGGGGAAATTAACAATAACACAATAATAGTGGGAGACTTTAATACCCCACTCACACCTATAGACAGATCAACTAAATAGACAATTAACAAGGAAACACAAAGTTTACATGATAGGATAGACCAGTTACACCTAATTGATATCCATAGGACATTTCACCCCAAAACAATGAATTTAACCTTTTTCTCAAGTGCACACAGAACCTTCTCCAGGATAGATCACATCCTGGCCCATAAATCTAACCTTGGTAAATCCAAAAAAATTGAAATCATTCCAAGCATCTTTTCTGACCACAATGCAGTAAGATTAGATCTCAAGTACATGAGAAAAAGTATTAAAAATTCCACCATATGGAGGCTGAACAACACGCTGCTGAATAACCAATAAATCACAGAAAAAATAAAACGGGAAATCAAAATATGCATAGAAATGAATGAAAATGAAAGCACAGCAACCCAAAACCTGTGAGACACTGTAAAAGCAGTGCTAAGGGGAAGGTTCATAGAATAGAGGCATAATTCAAGAAACAAGAAAAAAGTCAAATAAATAACCTAACTCTACACCTAAAGCGACTAGTGAAGGGAGAAACAAAGAACATCAGGTTTACTATAAGGAAAGAAATATTTTAAAAATTAGGGAAAAAATGCAAACCAAACAAAAGAGACCATAGCAAAAATTAAAAAAAAAGCCAAAAAGCTGGTTCTTTGAAAGGATGAATAAAATTGACAAATCATTAGCCAGATTCATCAAGAAACAAAGGAAGAAAATCAAATCAATAAAATTAGAAATGAAAATGGAGAGATCACAACAGAAAACAGAAATACAAAGGAACACAAGAGACTACTATAAGCACTTATATGCAAATAAAATGGACAACTTGGAAGAAATGGAAAAATTCTTAGCAAAGTACAACTTTCTAAAACTGAGCCAGGAAGAAATAGAAAATCTTAACAGACCCATCACAAGCACAGAAATTGAAACTGTAATCAAAAATCTTCCAGCAAACAAAAGCCCAGTTCCAGACGGCTTCACAGCTGAATTTCACCAAAAATTTAGAAAAGAGCTAGCACCAATCCCACTCAAACTCTTACAGAAAATTGCAGAGGAAGGTAAACTTCCAAACTCATTCTATGAGGCCAACGTCACCCTAATACCANGCAAACAAAAGCCCAGTTCCAGACGGCTTCACAGCTGAATTTCACCAAAAATTTAGAAAAGAGCTAGCACCAATCCCACTCAAACTCTTACAGAAAATTGCAGAGGAAGGTAAACTTCCAAACTCATTCTATGAGGCCAACGTCACCCTAATACCAAAACCTGACAAATATGCCACAAAAAAAGAAAATGACAGGACAATAGCACTGATGAACATAAATGCAAAAATCCTTAAAATTCTAGCAATCAGAATCCAACAACACATTAAAAAGATCATACACCATGACCAAGTTGGCTTTAACCCAGGGATGCAAGGATTCTTCAATATCCACAAATCAATCAATGTAATACACCACATTAACAAATTGAAAAATAAAAGCCATATGATTATCTCCATAGATGCAGAGAAAGCCTTTGACAAAATTCAACATCCATTTATGATAAAAACTCTCCAGAAAGCAGGAATAGAATCAACATATCTCAGCATAATAAAAGCTATATATGACAAACCCGCAGCAAACATTATCCTCAATGGTGAAAAAATGAAAGCATTTTCCCTGAAGCCAGGAACAAGTCAAGGGTGCCCACTTTCACCACTACAATTCAACATAGTTTTGGAAGTTTTGGCCACAGCAATCATAGCAGAAAAAGAAATAAAAGGAATCCAAATTGGAAAAGAAGAAATAAAACACTCACTGTTTGCATATTACATGATCCTCTACATAGAAAACCCTAAAGACCCCACCAAAAAATTACTAGAGCTAATCAATGAATATAGTAAAGTTACAGGATATAAAATCAACACACAAAACTCCCTTGCATCCCTATACACTAATAATGGGAAAATAGAAAGAGAAATTAAGGAAACAGTTCCATTTGCCATTGCAAAGAAAAGAATAAAATACTTAGGAATATATCTACCTAAAGAAACTAAAGACCTATATATAGAAAACTATAAAACACTGGTGAAAGAAATCAAAGAGGACACTAATA
>SJYV01019187.1:494402-515357 GCA_006410875.1 Neotragus pygmaeus
CCACAGAAGGGGTGAAAATATTTGCAAATAACACAGCTAACAAAGGATTAGATTTTCAGATTTACAAATACCTCATGCAGCTCAATTAAAAAAAAAAGCAGATCTAAATAGACATTTCACCAGTGTAAAAATACAGATGTCAGGAGGCACATGACAAGATGCACACATTGCTAAGTATTACAGAAATGCAAATTAAAATTACAATGAGACATCAACTCACAGCTGACAGAATGACCATCATCAAACAATCTATAACTAGTTAATACTGGAAATGGTGTGGAGAAAAAATAATGCTCCAACACTGTGGAAGGGAATGTAAATTGATACAACCAGTATGGAGAACAATATGGATTTTTATTAAATGAAACTAAAAATAAAGCTACCATATGATCTAGCAATCCTACTCCTGGTTATATATCTGGAAAAAACGTGGTTCATAAGGATACATGCACTCCAGTGTTCATTGCAGTGCTGTTTACAATAGCCAATACAAAGAAGCAATTAATCGTCCATCAATAGATGAATGGATAAGGAAGATATAGTACATATATATGGAAGTTTTCTTTTCTGACATGATCTCACAGGGTAACTACATCACAGATATTACTGTGATGGAATTACACCAACCCTGTTATTTATACAACAGTCAGCCTACTTAGAAAGCCAAGTTCAGATAGAGAAAGGACACTCACATATTTTGGCTCTAAGTGCAGGGATTACAATTCCCCANCTTCTGACATGATTTTACAGGGTAACTACATCACAGATATTACTGTGATGGAATTACACCAACAACAGTCAGCCTACTTAGAAAGCCAAGTTCAGATAGAGAAAGGACACTCACATATTTGGCTCTAAGTGCAGGGATTACAATTCCCCACTCAAAATGAGTGTTTCCCAACCATGTCTCTAGAGAATACCTGTTTCTAAGACAAAATATTTCCATCAAAGCAGATAATTAGTTCCTGGGAGAGAAAGTTGCAGCTATAGACCAGGTCCTAGAACCTACATGGCAAACTTGGTAAATAGCCACACATGCAATTGAAAATGTCTTTTATTGTTTATATTTTCCAGAGAAATATTTGTCAAAAGTGGAAAGACCTATTTGAATACATTTCCATCACACATTCCGCCTCCTAGCTTTTGGATTAGACCATTCATGGAAGATCATTTTACCATGGTATTTTAAGTGACTTTATTCTAAATTCAAGTCCCAGATTTTCTGTGAAACCTTTTTCAGTCTTTAGGCTAGAAGAAAAGATTTAGACCTATCCAAATACTTACTTATATTCTATCGACTTGATATTGAATTATCTGAATAGCCTCTTTCTGAGTGTGTCATATCATTCCTATTGAAAGCTTCTTATCCAAAGAGGAGGTCAATTTAAAAATGGAATTAGTTCTGAACACCTTCAAATATCATTAATATCATCTAAGACCAGAAGGTAAGTTTTTCAACAGTTCTGTTAGTAAATTAGAAAGATTGTTATTTTCCATATATAGTAATGTTATATTTTAATACTTTTCAAATAAAATAGTAAAGCCTTTTACATTCACCACCGTTCTTCAAAAGATATTTGGTAAATTTCATAAACCTAATTTGACAGAAGAAAATACTAGTCTCGCTGAGATTAAGAAATTTGTTAAGATCCTTTTCTCTAACACCAGATATACTTATTTTGTCATTGGACTTTTAATAATTAAGACTGCTCATGAGTATGAAAATAAAACNAGATATTTGGTAAATTTCATAAACCTAATTTGACAGAAGAAAATACTACTCTTGCTGAGATTAAGAAATTTGTTAAGATCCTTTTCTCTAACACCAGATATAGTTATTTTGTCATTGGGCTTTTAATAATTAAGACTGCTCATGAGTACGAAAATAAAACAAATGAATTTCACACACAAAAAAGATATAAATGTAAATATTAGATGATATGAATCATCACTTGTTTAGTTCAAACGTGCATATTAATAACTTCCTGGGAGCAAATGCTGAACATAATATGGATCTCTGTGACTTCTTTAAAAGTAAAATAGGAGATGATTCTTCCTCATTTTATTGTATGGTAAAATGTTTAGATGTACCATTGCCAAAAATATCAATTCCTCCCAATCCTGAGTGCATAAATAGCCATACAAGAGAGGAAGGTCCTCTGTGTGTCCCAACAGTGTGGTGTTTGCATTCATAGGTCTCTTCAAACAGTTTTCATGNTCACTGCCAGCCAAGATGGAGGGGGACCCTCCCTCTCTCAATAAAAAAAGTGGTATGACAGAGTAAGATGGAGCATCAGCCTGGATTATGAAGGATTCTTCAGATCGATGTAATTCCAAAGGAGGAGGGAGGGCCAGCCTGGAGTGGGAATGACAGTGATAAATCCCATGTCGCTCGTGGGATACAGATTAGAAGAAGCGTTTGTCTTCGCCTGATGCTAAATGGGATGCCTGCAAAATAAACTAAAATTCGGAGCCAGGAAACAATTGCAAAAGCCCATGTTATCATTGAGCTTGTTGATAAATGTTAATGAGACAGGATCACGCACCAAGATGGGGCAGTATTGATCAAGAGAGGAAATAAAAAGTGCCGAGCAGCTCCTGACAATCTAGGCATCATGTTTAAAGATTCTCTTGCCACAGCATCCATCCTTGTAAATCTGAGCTATGATACATGTTACTGTCAGCCCCTCTTCTTCCTCACGCTCTCCCTTCCATTCATTCTGTTTCTTATTCGTTCATTTAACAAACATCTGAGTAACTACTACACATTCACAGGGTGCTGCACACTAAAGTGAAAATAATGGACAAACTCCTTCGGAGTTTACAGACTGTGGTAGGAGAGAGACTCTAAAACGCAACTTCAAGACATGGTGTGTGACTTGGGAAAAGACAAGGGCCGCTTAAAGGGGGATTGGGGGTGAGAAGGCTTCCCAGAAGTGATGGCTGGGCTGGGACTGAGATGGGGGCCAGGAGGAGGAATGCTGCACAGCATCTCCAAGATGGTTCAGGGGACAGAGCAGGGCTTCTGAGGGTTGTGGTGGGCAACTGGGATGGGCAGGGGGAAGGGTAGGAACTGAGGTGGAGGGGAGTGTGATTAGTGGCAAGCACTAACCTGAAAAGACATGTCTGAGTCCTAACACCTGGCACTCATGAATGTGGCGTTATTTGGAAATAGGGTCTTTGAAGATGCAATCAACCCTGAATACTCATTGGAAGAACTGATGCTGAAGCCAAAGCTCCAATATTTGGCCATGTGATGCGAAGAGTTGACTCATTGGAAAAGACACTGACGCTGGGAAAAATTGAAGGCAAAAGGAGAAGGGGACGACAGAGGACGAGATGGTTAGATACCATCTGACTCAGTGGATGTGGATTTGAGCAAACTCTGGGAGATAGTGAAGAACAGGGGAGCCTGGTGTGCTGCAGTCCATGGGTCGCAAAAATCGGACATGACTTAGTGACCAACAATCAGGTTAAGGTGAAATCTCACTGGATTGGGAGCAGGGAGTTCTAATCTAATGACTTGTGTCCTTGAAGGCAAAGGAGAGGGAGGTTTAGGTCTGGAGACACAGAGACACAGGGAGAATGGAATGTGCAATGGAGGCAGAGGCTGGAGCCGCTGCAGGCTGAGGACACCAGGGCTTGCTGGAGCCACCAGCGGCTGGAAGAGGTGAGGAAGAAGTCTTTCCTAGAGTCTTCAGAGGGGAGCACAGCCCTCCTGACACCTGGATTTCGGATTCCTGCCTCCAGAAATGTGCTAGAAAAAATTTCTTTTGTCTTAAGCCAACTTGTTTATTATAGCAGCCATGGAAAACTGACACAGATGGGTAGAATGTGGAAGGAGGTAGACCTGTTCCTCCAGTTTCCCCGAGGAGAGAGTCATATGAACATAAGAAATGTGATATAGGGAGTTGATGACACCATCGCCCTTGGGGGTTTGGTGGAGCTGGGGGCAGAGGCCCAACCTAGAGCGACGGCCACCCCTCAGCTTCATTTGACTGTGCCATGTAGTCTGGTTTTTCAGTAGAAGTTAGAGATCAGATTTTTAAAAGCATGTGGAAATCCTCACTTAAAAGTATTGGCAGCTAGTTAACAAAGATGTAAGAACACTGTGCAGGTGAAACCCAACAGGGGTGCAGCCCTGGACTGTGGTCTAACTGTCTGAGACCTCATGACAGAAGTGTAAGTGAAATCAGGACTTCCCTGGTGGTCCAGTTGTGGATTCAACCCCTGGTCAGGGAACTAAGATTCCCACATGCCCAGGAGCAAGTCAGGCCACAAGCGGCAACTAGAGAGTCTGTGAGCAGCGACGAAAGATCCTGCATGACGCAACGAAGATCCTGCGTGCTGCAACTAAGACCCGATGCAGCCAAATAAAGAAATAAATACAATACAATACAATTAAAAGGAGCTTAAAAAAAAGTAAGTGAAATCATCTATGTAAATTGCCAAACACAGCTCTGTTTGTTTGGGGAGTGTATAAAAATGACTGATTTCCCGTTAATATGGAAAAAAACATACGTATAGGCAGAGTCACTGAACATGGAGAGGACTCCAGGCCTTATTCTGAGGACAGTGAGGACCCCAGACTTTGATGTGTGCCTACAAGTCACATGGAGATCTTGCTAAAGTGCAGATTCTGATTCAGAGCATCTGTGGTGTGGGGGTCGGCGTGCGGGGGCTGAGGTTCTGCATTTCTGGCGAGATCCTGAGTAGGTGTGTTGATGGCTGGTGGCCAGGGGACCAAAGTTTTCAAGGCTGTGTGCACATCAGAGGGGAAATTCGTCAGCTCTGACATGCACTGCATGTAGCCTGTCTGCCCACTGTCTGGAGATGGATGGGGGGATAAGCAGGCAAGGTGGGAACTACTTTCACTCTCAGAAGCAGGGGCTAGGGAGTGTCATCGCTCAAGGTGACAGAAAGGTTTGGAGAAGTTCCTCTTGCCGCCTTTGGCTCAGGAAATGAAGTGGGAAAAGAGTGAATCTGAGACAGCGAACAAAGGCGTCTGGAGAGCCGGCTACCTTCCCCAGACCAAATTCCAAGTTCATCCTGGTGGAACCCGGCTGTCTCTTTCTCACCCAGGCCTGTGGCATCTGGCTGTTCTTCTCATGAAAGCATTTTTCCTTGCATTCCTGGAAAAACTGGATCCACCTTCAGGCAGTATAACTTGCATGGCCAGCACTTACTCAGCAGATAACCACCAGCCTCGTTAACCTTGGTTCATTCTCAAGGTTTTTTTTGGGGGAGGGTAGAATTGGTGGTGGTGGTGGAACGTGAATTATTCTTTGATAATTTCTGAGTATGTCAGGAACACAGTCATTTATTTTGTTGAGTCAATACAACTGGTGTTCCAAGTCCTGATTGTTGTTGGTGGTGATGTGTGCATGGATATCGTGTGAATTCACGTGTACATATTGGTGTTGTTGAATCACTCAGCTGTGTCCAACCCTTTGTGACCCTGTGGACTGCAGCACATCAGACTTCCCTGTCCTTCACTGTCTCCCAGAGTTTGCTCAAATTCATGTTCACTGAGTCGGTGATGCTCTCTAACCATCTCATCCTCTGCTGTTCTCCTCCTGCCCTCAATCTTTCCCTTGCTCAGATTCATGTTCACTGAGTCGATGATGCTCTCTAACCATCTCATCCTCTGCTGTTCTCTTCTCCTCCTGCCCTCAATCTTTCCCAGCATCAGAGTTGGCTTTTCACATCAGGTGGCCAAAGTATTAGAGCTTCAGCTTCAGGATCAGTCCTTCCAATGAATATTTAGGGTTGATTTCCTTTAGGATTGATTGGTCACGTGTAGGTGCTCATTTTAAAAGCTGAGTGGTGATCTCTTCTTGGAAGCATCTCTTACCCACGTAGTGTTGCCAGGAGATCTGAAAACTTTTGTTCTGTTAGCACCTTACTTCTCAAAATGGGGTCCTATGTTCCACCTGTATTGACTCACCAGGAGAACTTCCTAAAAATACAGATTCCTGGGCCCTACCAGGGACTGGCTGTATTAGAATCTCTGGTGCCAGAGCCCAGGAACCTGCATTTTATCAACCCTCCCTAGTGACACTGGTGCCCAGATTCTAGAGAATCAGTGCTGTAGGTGACTCACAGCATCCTTTCTGCATGTCTGTGAGGTTGTTGTCTTGCTTAGGCTTGTGTTTTACATTGCCAAGCACTCATGTTTCTCAAGGATCCCTGGGTTGACGTTTTTACATGAACACTGTGGCCCAGTGGAGTGACCTTTGCTGCTCACTTTCATGTCCTTATGTTCAGTCACCAACCCTGGTTACCAGCTAGGGTCTCTTGTCTCCCCTACTCTCTCAAGGCCCCACAGTTTGTAGGTGGTAGGGTCAGGAATCCACCACAGGTAGCCCGGCTTCGAAGTCGGCTCTCTTGTTCACTATAGCATGCAGCTGTTGCAGGCACTCCTGTGAGCACAGAGCTTCTTCTTGCTCCCATGACCACTTGCTTGCTCAGCCACTCAGGGGGTAGACCAGATGCACCAGACAGTTACCATGCCAGGAACATCCTAAAGCCAAACACAGGCGGCTTCTTTCCACAACCCAGCTTCCTTCCCCTTCAGCAGACAAGATGCTGAGCCTTACTCCAGGTCATCTGCCTCAGTTTCCCACTGTGCCTGAGCTCGTTGCCCACGACAGGGACCAGCTCATCACACCTCCTGTATTGGCTTCCCCACTGTCTCACATCCCCACTCCCCATTCAGTGCTTTTGAAGATTGTCTCCCAGGTTAGCCACTTATCTTGCTGTTGTTTCATCGTCAAGTCGTGTCTGACTCTTCATGACTCCATGGGCCGCAGCACACCAGCTTTCTCTGTCCCTCACCATCTCCAGGAGTTTGCTCAAGTTCATGTCCAATGAATTGGTGATGCCATCCAACTATCTCATCCTCTGCCACCCTCTTCTCCTTCTGCCCTCAATTTTTCCCATCATCAGGGTCTTTTCCAATGAGTCAGCTGTTCACATCAGGTGGCCAAAGTATTGGAGCTTTAGCTTCAGCATCAGTCCTTCCAAATAGTATTCAGGGTTGATCTCGTGTAGGATTGACTGGTTTGACCTCCTTGCAGTCCAAGGGACTCTTAAGGGTCTTCTCCAGCACCACAGTTCAAAAGCATCAATTCTTTGGTGCTCTGCCAAACCCTTATCCCAAGGGGTCTGCTTCTAGGACATCATCTCATTTAATTTTAAGCATATCATCTCATTTAATTTTAGGCATATCATCTCATTTAGTTTTAAGCATATGATCTCATTTAATCTTCACATCAGCCTTGCCCAGTAGGAATCATCATGCCCCACTTTATAGATGAAGTGGAGGCTTAGAGAATGAAAGCTACTTGAGCCAAGCCAGGACTGGGGCCCAGATCTGTTGGCGCCAGTGCCCAAGCTCTCAGCCTGTACTTTGTGTGGTGGAGTTTTTGGGTAAGTAGTGGTTGGTGCACGGTGTGTGTTGGGTTGGGCGAGTTCTGGTCTTCTCTTGCCACACCCTGCACCCCGCCTCCACCCCTCCAGCTGAGAGGGTGGACATCTTTAAACTTACACTACAGGTAGGGAAGGGAACCCTGACGTCAGGTACCACACCCTGTGTTGAGCCAGTGTGCCTACCTGGAGCCTGGCTCACTTGTGTCCAGGCCTTTTGATAATGACTTGGGCTGAATGCAGAGCAGCTCCCTGGCGAAACAGACCCTTTCTGGTGGAGCCCTCCGACCCCACTGCTCTTGAACTAAGTACTGCCTTCCTTCCTCCTCCCCTCTGCCACCCCTGTGAGCTGACCTCTGGGTACCAGCAAAATGCTTCTGTCAAAACCTACTTTTCCTGGTGGGAAGGCTTGCAGGGGTTTTGTGTCGATCGATTTTGAGCCTGTGATCTTGTTTGCAGCTGTCTGGGCGGCTCCCAAGGTCTGCCTTCATGTTATAATTTTGCACTTGAGCCCACAGGCTATTCTGCCAAGAGCAGAATTTCTATTTTTTTAAAAAAGTAAATAACCAACCGCTCCAGAATGGTAATAAACTTTCAGAGTCTCCTGGGGTCCAGTCTCTCACTTACTCGTTTGGTGAATTCAGCAAGTTCTCGGGCTCCACAGGTACAAGGCAGTGAGGCCACGTACCTGGCAAATATCCACGGAGTTTTAATATGCACAGGCCTTTGTGTCATCACAGAGTTGAGACGTACTGTTGTGGAAAAGAAATGGTGATTTGAGACAGAATAACAGCAGGCCAAATTTTATCACTGTTACTGGATTTGTCATATAGATTATTACAGAATTTATAAATTTCATAATTAAATCATTATACATCTTGTAATTATTACCTGTAATAATGATTATAGATGATTCTCCACACTTAGTCATATAAAGTACTCACACACAAATAAGTGGGGTTATACTGCATGTATTATTCTTTAATTTGGTGCTTCTTTAAAATAAGAATATATCATCAACCTCTTTCCAAGACAATGCAGAAAGTCTACCTCATTAAAAAAAAATCCTTATGACAGAGACTTTCAGACATATGCAAAAGTAGAAAGAATAGTAGGATAAATCCTCCTTTGCCCAACTCAACAATGATCAACTCTTGGCCAAACATATTTCATCTAGATGTTCCTTCCATCTACTTCCCCCTCCTCATATTATTTTAAAGAAAATCCCAAGTGGTATACTACTGAATTTATAAATATCTCACTATACCTCACTCCTTTTTAACTACAGTGTAATATATACTGGCAAACATAGTATCACTTATTTATCATGTCTCCCATCAACAGGTTTCTCAGTTCTGTTTAATCTAGGGAAAGGCGCATTTTCTAGCTGTAAGTGTGAATAAAATGAAAGGCCCCTCCTGTGACGGGGCCCTTATACTGAGGACTCAGACTCTCCGGACTTGTAAGGCTCACTTTGTTGCTGCCTTTTGCCATCCCAGGCCCAGTGGGGAGGCAGGACTGAGTCTGAGCCAGGCGGGAAGGGAGGAGCTTTGCCGGCTGTGGGTGGGGTGAGGTGGTCGTGCCCCCCGGCCTGATCAGGGAGGCACGGCATTTTCACCAGTGGGTCCCAGCAGGTGTTAGGGACGTGGAACATGTAGCTTCCCGGGGCTGCTGCCTCAAATCACCACAGTTGAGGGGCTTAAAACAACAGAAATATATTCTCATGGTTCTGAAGTTCAGAAGTATGGAATCAGGGTGTTGACAGGGTCCTGCCCCCTTGGAAGGCTTTAGGGGGGAATTCTTTCTTGCCTCTTCTAGGTTCCGATGGCTCCTGGCATTCCCTGGCTTGAGGCTGCGTCACCCCAATCCCTACCTCCCTCTTCATATGACCTTCTTCCCTGAATATCTGTATGTCCTTTTCTTACAGGGACAGTGTCATTGGATTTACGGCCCACCCTAAAATCTTATCTCAATTCTTACCTTAATTATATATGGAAAGACTTTATTTCCATATAAGGTCATATTCTGAGGTTTGGGGTAGATGTGATTATTTTGTGGGGGTGGAGATGAGGGGGGATACTCTTCAGCAGCCTACCACAGGGCTTGTCCTGATATTTCCAAGTGCCCAGGAAAAGGCTAGGACTTTTCTGAGGCTGAATGGGTGCTTCTGTGGCAGCCAGGCCACAGAGCAGTTAGGACTCATTCACCCTTAAGCAACCAAGAGCCTAGCATGTGATGGGGAAGATTCCCAGGAAGCCTGGAGGTTGGTGTTTCTAGGGGTGGTTTGGGGGTTTCATGACGTCTGGGCTCTGGGTTGGGGGTTCTGCAATTCTCTTGGCCTTTTCCTCATGGTTATAAGATGGCTGCTGTGGCTCAAGCAGGAAACCTTTTATAGAGCTCCATTCGAAGGTCTGGGAAGAGAGAGGAGAAGAAGGAGGAGGAGATGGAGGCGGAGGAGGAAAAGGCCTGGAGAAGGAGAAGGAGGAAGAAGGGGAAGGAGAAAAAGGAGGAGGAAGGAGAGGAGGAGGAGGAAGGAAAAGGAGAAGACGAAATGAGATTAGTTTTCTTATGAAGGGGGAGACAGCTTTCACAGGAGACTTCCATTTGCATCTCATTGGTCAAGACTGGGTCACGTGTCTGCCCCTAGCTATAAGGGAGGCTGGGAAAGCAAACATCTCTTTTGCTTAATCTCTGTCAATGAAGCTAAGAGAGAAAGAGTGGAGGAGGGGCCTCTACCCATGGACCAACAACCCCATAGCACAACTCTTCCAAATAAATTTCCATCTGACACATTCTGCTCTTCTGTTTCACTACATTCAGTTACCCTGGTGCAGGAAAGAGCTATCATCTTATTATTTCTAAGGACCTATGGGCATCTGCTCACATCAGGGGTTGTTTCCTTACAAGGCAGCCTCTGTTTGGAGGGCTCCTGTCCCAAGAGAGGTCTTTCTGGAGAAACCCTATTAAATCAGTAACTTTTGTTATTTTTTCCCTCCACAATTAGGACAGTGCTGAAATGCATACCCTTGTCCGTAAATATTTGCACACCAGCGATTGTATTTTGGTGGGTTGCATTTCCGGATGTGGGATTGCTGCGTTGAATACACTGTGCTGTCTTGATGGGAACTTTCCCTAGGGCTAGATGCAGATCCCACTTGCTCATCCTCAAGCTGACGGTAGCCCACAGATTTCAGGGAAAACCAAGCAGGAATATGCATATCTCTCACTTCCCTCTCAAATCCATTATCTCAGCCCTGGCGGGCCTTCCCTGTTTTGGCAGCAAGGTTCTCTGATGACTCTGAAGCTGTTGTGTACATTATTCATACATCTTTTTATATCACCTACTGTGGCACCAGCTGGGGACAGCAAATACTACAAACATGGCACCAATAAAAAAGAATGTGTAATTAGTCTTTAAAAATTCCTTCTTGTCTGCCAAGAGCAGCACGTGAGGGTGGAAAGTGAGCAGCTGGCTGGTCCTGCTGGTTTTGAGGCGACTTTACTCCAAAATGAATGAGACCATCACATCCAAGCCGTTTGCTGGGTGTGGGGTCCAGGACTCATCTGGCAGGGTTTAAACTCATCCAGGAAGATCTTAACTTTGTCATTGTCAGGTCCAAGGTTGAAGTGAAGAAAGTGAAAGTGTTAGTCTCTCAGTCATGTCTGACTCCTTGTGACCCCATGGACTGTAGTCTGCCTGGCTTCTCTGTTTGTGGAATTCTCCAGGTAGGAATACTGGGATGGGTTGCCATTCCCTTCTCCAGGGGAATCTTCCTGATCCAGGGATCAAACCCTTGTCTTCTGCATTGCAGGCAGTTTCTTTACCATCTGAGCCACCAGGGAAGTCCAGGCCAAGGCCGAACTCAGGTTATTTCAAGGGTCCAGTCTAATTCTGTCCAAACCTTTGTCCATCCACATGGGATATGTTCATGTCATACTCAGGAAACCCCAAATTACCAGATTTATTTGCTTTAGAGGGGAAACATACATGGGTCCAGGAGATGATGGGGTGAGTGGTTGAATCACTGGATGGAGGCCCAGCGGTGCCAAGCATCAGTGGTGCCTCAGTTTCCCCATTTGGCAGAGTGGTTAGTAATAACAATACCTGTCTCATAGGGTTGCCTAGAGGAATAAATGAGTTAACACAAGTAATATATTTTGAAGTGTGTCCGGCTGGTAGCAGGTGCTGAGTCAACGTTCTGTCTATTTCTGGGTTGTGAGGAGCTCCAGTCTGGACCCGGCTCATAGTCTTTGAGCTTGGGCGTGCCTGCAGCTGCCTCCTCTCAGTTGTCCAAGAGATCAGGCTGATGCTGTGGTCCAGGTGCAAAGGTGAGGGGAGAGAAAACCCCCAGGGACTGATAACACTAGGCCAACCTTTGTTCTCTAGTCAGCTCTCCACCACCCTGATTTTGAGCATGATAAAAGTAAGGCTCAAAGAGATCTGAGAGTACGGGGGTCACATAATAATTATAGTGCATTTTAATATTAATATTCAAATTAGAATTGGAGTGAACTTGGATAATCAAAAACTTTTGAATCCAACTCAACTCCTCTTTCTCTGCTAGGCCTTTACAAGGCTGAATAGCTTTGAAATGGCCATACATTTGCATAATAACTTCCATAAAGCTAATCATTTTAGGTCTGGAAGCATTTTTGCCTGGGACTATTACAGTCTTCCTCTGGTCCCCTGTGTGTGTGTATGTGTGTGCGCACACTCAGTCACTCAGTCATGTCCCTTTGTGACCCCATGGACTTTAACCCGCCAGGCTTCTCTGTCCACGGAATTTTCCAGGCAGGGGTACTGGAGTAGGTTGCCATTTCTTACTCCAAGGGATCTTCCTTGACTCAGGGATAGAGATTTTGTCTCTGCGTCTCCTGCAGGGGCTGGCAGATTCTTTACCGCTGCGCCACCCAGGAAGCCTCCTAGCTGATGTATAAAATCAGGGGAATTGAGGACTTTTTTAGGTCGAATAGGGGTGTTGCAGAGTCTAGGTATGGCCCACGTGCAGCATGGGAGAACAGACTCCAGGAATGGTGTCTTTGGCATTGTTCCTTCTGCCATTTGGGGACGTGCTGGGGGAGGGAGAAGAGCCCTGAGGAGACTGGAGAAGGTCTGTAGTGTGGGCTTATTTATTATTTGGGAGAAATATCCTGTCAGTCCTGAAAGGGGCCATTGGCCAATTTCCTTTGAGAGCTGGTGAATGCCATGTAGTCAATGAAATCTGGCCAGACTTTCCTCCTAGTTTTGTCTGTTTCTCAGCCAGGAGCCCTGCCCACTGAGCAGTGATTGCTTGTTTCCATGCTTCTTGAGCTTATTATACACATAAAAATAACCCAAACCTTGAAAATCTGCATGTCACGGTAATAGAGGGAGGTTTTTAATTTTTTTTCTTTTTAAAAAATCTATGGCATTGAAACATGTATAATATCATATGAGAAACGAGTTGCCACTCCAGGTTTGATACAGGATACAGGATGTTTGGGGCTGGTGCACTGGGATGACCCAGAGGGATGGTACGGGGAGGGAGGAGGGAGGGGGGTTCAGGATGGGGAACATGTGTATACCTGTGGTGGATTCATGTTGATGTATGGCAANTTCACTCCCTCAAGATTCTTAAATTTTGTCTGTGTGTGTGTGTGCGCGCATCTGTGTAAGAACAGTGGTTATTCCTGGTATGAATTCTACTCAGCATTGGAAGCATTGCTTGGAAACTGATTTCACTCCTGCTCATAAAATAGTCTAGGTCCAGAGGCATGGCTGGATGCAGACACAGGTGGTCTTACCCACTGGACCTCTTGTTGAATGTTGGCAGCAGTGTGGGAGGAAAGATGAAAGATACTTCCCTTCTGTCTTAGGAGACTCACTCCAAGAGATGGGGGAATTTCCTCTGTCTGGTTAATCAAGGGTGTCTTCTAACTCACGTGGTTGCTATTTGGTTTTCTCTGGTATAATGTTCTGGAGGTGAGCAGGGGCTTGCTGTGTACCTCCTCTGCCTCACATGGACCTTCCAGGGACCTCACTGACTTCTCTTAAGCCAGAGCTTTTCACTACAGGAGGGTGAGATGTTGGGCAGGTGGCTAAGAGCACAGGCTCACAAGACAGACATACCTGTGTTAAAACCTTGTTTCCTTCACTCACTGTGGTCTTGGGTGAGCTTTCTTTTCTTCTTGTTTTCTTACTAACATGAATGTACACGCTTCTGGGTGGGGATCGGTGTTTGAACACAGAACTAAGGATGATGCTTTTGCTAATGTTAAACCTGGAATGATCACAGAACACATTGTGGTCTTTGCTGGTTCTAAACAGTCAAGTCAGCTTTATTTTACAGTTAAAGTGATCACCGGGAGGTTCTAGGAGGTGGTGTCACTGAATGGTTAAGAGCACGGGCTCAAGGCAGATAACTGAGATGCAAGTTCCAGCTCTATCCTTTAGCTTCCTCATCTGTAAAATGGTGATAGTAATAATAAAAGTAATAAGCACTTCAGTGGGCTGAAGACTTACTTAGTTAACATACACAAAGTGTTTAGAGCAGTTT
Source organism: Neotragus pygmaeus (assembly GCA_006410875.1). Classification (NCBI taxonomy): domain Eukaryota; kingdom Metazoa; phylum Chordata; class Mammalia; order Artiodactyla; family Bovidae; genus Neotragus; species Neotragus pygmaeus. The sequence goes on from SJYV01019187.1 coordinate 508,367, forward strand.
AGAATATAATCTCTCAAGAACATCAGCTGTTAATATTATCTGACTAATATTATTACCATAAACTCTTATCATTGGATGGCAGGTGGAGGTAGCTTTTACTCCCTGTCTCCAGTCTCTGAGCGGTTCACATCAGTGCCCCAAACAGTGATATTTCTCCTTTTTCTCCTTTCCCTGCACAGTCAAGATCAAGGTATATTAAATATTGAAATGAAGGCACGCTTTGGTGGTTCTTGCCTTGGCTTGGGGTGGGGGGGGTGATCATGAAACCCTTTGTCAAGTTGAATTCAGAATATTCCTCAGAGAAACAGAAACACATGCATATAATCTCAGTTGGTTCAATACTTCCTGAACCATTATGGGTTTTTAACCCGTGGCCCATAGAAACTCCTTTTAATCTCCCCTCTGCACAGTGAACTTGGAGTAGGAAATGGCAATCCATTCCGGTGTTCTTGCCTGGAGAATTCCACAGGCAGAAGAGCCTGGAGGGCTGCAATCCATGGGGTCGCAAAGAGACAGATACAACTGAGCACATGCATGGCCACACAATGAATTACATAAAGTTTTCTGGGAAAAAAAAAAGTGACACACAAAAATGAGCCCGTCAACATCCAGATGATGACGTGAGGTTGTCGAGAGTCCTAGGGGCCCAGAGGGTTTGACTGTGTGTCTGTCCAGAAGCTCCAGCCTCTGCCAGCCCCAGGACTCACTGTCCTCACTCCTGTTTCTGCCCTGTGGCCCTGTCTGAGGGTTCAAGATGACGGTGCTGGGGAGGGGGCTGCCTCCCTCCTCTCAGGGCTGTCTCTCTCTCCCCTCCTTCTCTCTCGCACAGGCTGTGTGGGCGCTGCCTCTGAAGCTCTCTTCTCTAAACTCTGCAATTTATGGCACAGTTGTGCCAGAGAGAAGGCAGGGATTCGTCTTTGTTCTGAGTGTTGTGTGTGTATTAAAAGGCTCTTGCAGCAATCAGCACCTCCTGGCAGCAAACAATGGGACACAGCACGTACCCGTTTAGTAAGAACAAGGGGAGAGGAGATTTGGATCATCAAGACAAATACGTGTGTGCCTGTAGGAAGGGCTGGCAGGAATGGTCCAGATGAACGCTGACATCCGTCCGGTCCGGTATTCGCGTTCTCTCCTGGCAGATGCCTGCTCACCAATCTGGTTCAGAGCTGAGGAGGGAAGAATTTGGGTGCTGGGGGCTTAGGAGAGGCCCTCTGAAATCTTGTATGTGAACTGTTTAAGCAGATGAAGGGTTGGGTTGTGATGTTCCTTGGGAGGAGAAGAAAAACACATCCAGTCATGTCCCAGAATTAAAGGTGAGCTGTGACAAAGGTGAAGAGTGGTGTTCTTGAACCTGGAAACTGGTGACTTGTTGGACTGTCATTTGCATCTTGGTGATATTTAACAAAAACGTTAAAGTTAAGAATAAATCACCAGCGCGATTATGTCCTTACAGCTGGGCTGGTGGGAAGCTCGCTGATGGCCCTGGTAGGACCTATGAGTACCTGTGTAATTATGAGTGCAGGACACACGGATACACGTGCATTCCAAATGAAGTAGAAGCTGAGATTCTATGAGCAAAAATGCATGGTGACTTGGGGTACAGTGTGGAGGAGACAGACAGCTGTCCCCAATGACCGCTGATGGAGAGTAAGATGGGATTCTCAGCAGTGGTGCCGAACAGCACAAATCCTGACTTTTCGGTTCAGTACCTTGGGTGTCCTGGTTGATGTTGGTGGTCATGGCTAGCATGGGGGGGGCCTTGGGGATCCATACAGCCAATGAATGTGCTGTGATGATGTGTAGGTGGCACCAGGAGATATATGGATCAATTGCCTGAAGCAGTTCTGGGTTTGGAGGGGTCAGCACCCCCTTTCTCATTGGAGAGGAGGCAGCAGTGCCTTGGATCGAGGGTCCGTCCTTATGGAAGGATCAGTGCCCCGGAAGCTTGGGTGGATGAGAGCTTGAGGAGAGTGTTCATCTCATCTTGATGGAGCCCTGGCGCTCAGCTAACAGCCTAAGGCTGGTGCCAGTGGGAAGAGGGTGGTCCCGACCGCCGGATTCCTCCTTCCCCCTCTCGGATGGCTAGGTGCTGACAACAGGGATCTGAGCAGGGAAGCCGTGGGGTGGATGTTTCCCACGCGCTGATTTATCACCAGCTGAAGAGGTCAGACTCGCACTTTCTCGTGGCTGACCTGGCTGCAGCGTGGGATGTCGCAAAAACCCGGCCCTTGCCTCTGGCTTCCTGACGGTGGCTGTCACTCTCATCATTATTCAGCCTCCCTCCTTCTCTTCACCTTTGCATCTGGAGGCCTCAGGGCCTGTCAGCTGCAGGGCCAGCCTTGCCTTCCCTGTAAGAAAAGCACATGAGTTGATGACATTAATAAATGTGCTTAGATTTTTCTCCTTTCTTTCTTTCCCTTTCCTTTGTTCTTTCTTTCTTCCTTCCTCCCTTCCTTTCTTTTCCCTTCCTTTTCCTTTCTTTTTTTTTTCCGGCTGTGCCATGCAGCTTGCAGGATCTTAATTCTTCCATTAAGGACTGACCTCAGGCCCGGGCAGTGAAAGTACTGAGTCTTAACCCACGGGATCACCAGGGAAGTCCCAATAAACACTTTCTACTTGAGCCCTTATTATATGTTAGGCTAAGAGCTTTATATGCACAATTTGTTCAGTTATCACAATAACCCATAAGGTACTATTACACCCATTTTGCAGGTGAGAAAACTGAAGCTCCCAGAGGTCCGTTTTCCTGCCTGAGGTTATATGATTAAGAGTGAAGCCGGAACCCCAGTCAAGCTCTGCTGCCAAAGTCCCAGCTTAGCTAATCTGCTCCCTAAGCCCCACGGTGGAAGAGTGTGAATCCAGGCATCGCTGGAACCTGCCAAAGGAGAGAGGTGGGCTTTGCAGGGTCGTTGTTGGTGCCCTTGCCCACATGCCTTGCCCTCAGCACTGCTGCACCTGCTGACTTGCCTTTGCCCGAGGCGCTCTGTGGCCATCACTTTGCCAGAAGTACACGGGAGTCAGGAACCTCCAGCGGGTAGCTGTCAGCCAAGACTGAGTGAGTACCCAGCTCCTGCACCCCTCACTGGGATAACTCTGAGGTGCACTGGCTATACTTTCTCCCAGTTGGATTAGCTCTAGGTCCACAGTGGTAACTTGTCTGCCTTATAAACAGCCTTCCCCACTCCATCCCACATCCTCAACCAGTTTCCCGGACTAAGTACTTGCATTTGAATCTTTGTGTTGGAATCTACCTTTCCAGGCTCTCTTTGGAGTCAGGTGCACCTTTTCTGTGGGTATGTAACTTAGGATGGCCTTCCAAAGACCCCACCAATGCAGAAGGTGTATCTTCCTTCAGATGGTCCATAACTTCTTATAGTTTCCATCACCATTGTTGTTCAGTGGCTCAGTGGTGTCCAGCTCTTTGTGACCCCAGGGACTGCAGCACTCCAGGTTTCCCTGTCCTTCACCGTCTTCTGGAGCTTGTTTAAGCTCATGTCCATTGAGTTGGTGGTGCCATCCACCGACTCATCCTCTGTCGTCCCCTTCTCCTCCTGCCTTCAATCTTTCCCAGCATCAAGGTCTTTTCTAATGAGTCAGTTCTTCGCATCCAGTGGGCAAAGTATTGGAGCTTCAGCTTCAGCATCACTCCTTCCAGTGAATATTCAGGATTGATTTCCTTTAGGATTGACTGGTTTTATCTCTTTGCACTCCAAATCACTGTAGCTTGTTTTATTGCTGGTTTAGTCTATATGTAGGTCAGGTGTAGGAAAGGCCTCCCAAAGAATTTACAGACCTTTTCTCAGGTGAGACTGTGGAAGGGCTTACTTTTGTTCTGGGCTTTCTCCCACTTTGACCATCAGATCTAGTCAAACTGCCAGGGGGTGAGTAGTGGTCCCTCGGGGATCCAGCCCCACTGGCTTAGTAAACTCATGCCCTTTCTTTTGATGTCAGGCCCTGTGACCTTTTGATTGTCCCTAATTTTTCTGCCTAGTTTTGAATACTGCATAAAATAGAGTTGACACGATAACCTTGGGCTGGGCATGGCACCTGGGGCCTGAAATCCTGAATTATAGTCAATACTTTCTTCCTAGAAATGTCACACTGTTTTGTGGTTAAGAGCACAGCCTCTAAGCTGGACACCCTGGGTTTCAGTCCCAGCTCTGCCACTGGATTAGTACCCACAGGATGGGTTTGGCGACTGCCTGTGACCACCGTGAGATGGTGGAGCTAAAATTGTGCTGATCATCTGACCTACATAAGCCTTGCTCTTACTTGTGGACTCCAATCCAATGGAATTAGTGTCAGATCAGTGACCCTGGAAATGTCTGTTTTTGTTTCCCCACATAGTCACTCTGATAAAAGGCATAGGTTCCTTTGGGGAAGGGTGGGAGAAGGGTTAAATAAGTATATATATTTGGCAGTATATCAAGGTCCTTTCTCAAGGGGACCCAGCCTCCTGGAGTCTGTAAACTGGCTCAAGTCTGGGAATTGATTGAGGGGTCGTGACCATCTGTTTTTTTTTTTTTTTTTTAATTTTATTTTTACTTTATTTTACTTTACAATACTGTATTGGTTTTGGCATACATTGACATGAATCCGCCACAGGTGTACATGAGCTCCCAAACATGATCCCCCCTCCCACCTCCCACACCNTTTTTTTTTTTTTTTAATTTTATTTTTACTTTATTTTACTTTACAATACTGTATTGGTTTTGGCATACATTGACATGAATCCGCCACAGGTGTACATGAGCTCCCAAACATGATCCCCCCTCCCACCTCCCACACCACATCATCCCTCCAGATCATCCTCATGTACTAGCCCCAAGCATCCTGCATCCTACATCGAACATAGACTGGTGATTCGTTTCTTACATGATAGTAATGCCATTCTCCCAAATCTTTTTTTATGATTCAAGTTAGGCTTTCGTTCCCTTGACCAAGCTCCTCTGCTTGTACAGATCAACTAAGAATTCAGTCGACTGCAATCTGTATCACGTCTGGGATCACCATGCTCGACTGGCCACTGCTGCAGTTCTGTGTGAGTGGGACTGTTCTGACTTACGCTTTGACTCAGCCCACGACCATTTGCCTTGATGACTGAGAGCTGCCACTTGGCCTCTGCCATTCTGGGATGCAGGGACCCCCTCACCGCATCTAGGTTTCCCAATTCAGTGGTGGCCGTTCCCACTATAGGGTGCCTTCTTTATGCTGCAGTCTCCTCCTTTGTACTGGGGATAACAACAGGGCTTTACTTGTGCTGGGGCAGAGGGAGGAGGTGGAAGAGAGGGGGAAGGAGCTGAAGCAAGAGGGGGAACACGCAGGATGCAGAGAACACTGGGTGGGAGCAGATCCATTTACTTATCTTACGAATGTTTCTTGAGTACTTACTGTGTGCTACCTATCGTGAAGGTTTTTTAAGGATAAAATCGTGAACAAGGCAGAGGCAGCAACTGCCTGCAGGAGCTTAGTGGCAGAAAAAAATTAACAAGCAAGTGCAACATGGTCTCAGCTCTTGGTTGGGGAAGCTCAGGACACGTCGGAGCCTGGCGCTCATTCAGCCTGTTCTGGACACTGGGTATGACACTTAAATGTCTGGAATGTACCTCCTGGCTCAACTCATCACGCAGCTGAGGAGGGAGCCCGACACTGGTGCTAAGGGAACGTTGGGGGCCCACTCAGATTTATCAGCCCGTCGCTCCAAAATGTCTGTTACTGTCTCCTCGCTTTGTCCGTCTGCACTGCTGCTGTGCTGATGGTCCTCTCCCTGGTCCTGCCCTGCATGCCTGGGCACCGGCAACCTCTCCACCCACCACTCCGTGCTCCCCTCGCCCACCCTGCGGCGGCCCCACAGGCTTCTTGCTGCCTCCCTCCCCGCCTCTGGGCTTTCATGTGTGCTGTTCCCTCTGCCTGAACACCCCTTCAGCTGGCTGAGAACTACTCATCTTGGTCACCTCCATTCAGGGTTCACTTCCTCTGCCCCTTGCCCAGCCCCAGACCTTCTGAGGTGCTGCTGTTTTAGGCTTCTCTCTCCCCAGCATCCTGCGAGGCAGGAGACCCGGATTTGATCGCTGGGTCGGGAAGATCCCCTGGAGAAGGGAATGGCTACCCACTCTGGTATTCTTGCCTGGAGAATCCCATGAACAAAGGAGCCTGGGGGGCGGGCTACAGTCCATGGGGGGTTGCAAAGAGTTGGAGACGACTCAGCGACTAACACACTCCTCAGCCCGTTTCCTTTGCAGTCCTTTGGCAGTGTCAGCCAGTCACCGCCTCCCCCCACCCCCCTTGCACTGGGCTCCAACCAGGGCAGAGACAGTACCTGCCATGGTCACTGTTGCAAACCATCCCTCACCCCCCCCCGCCCCCATCGCCATGCCTGGCTCATAGTGATGCTCAATAAACACCCTTGATAGATAAGCACAGCTTTGAAATATGGTCATCATTCTCCAGGCTGAATTCTCCTGGTATTTTGAGCAGCCTCAGTTTTCCAGTCACCTCCAAACCGTTCAAGATGCAGAACAGTACCAAGGACTAGGGTGTCCATCGTCGCAGGGCGCTGGAGAAGTGGACGTCTGTCTGTCCCTTCTCCCTTCCCTTCCTTGGGCAGGGAGACCGTCCGTGTGGGCGAACTGGGGGGCGGGGGGCGGCCAGGATTTTTCTGAGCGGGCCTGGCTAGCCCCAGGGCAGGCGAGACCCGCGCAGGCCTCGTCCACGCGTGCCCGCTGTGCCCGCGAGCAGCCAGCAGGGGGCGGCAGAGAGACAGGAGTGGTCCGCGGAGGAGCCCAGCTCCGAGCCCAGCCGCGCGAACCCACCGAGCCCGCGCTCAGAAGCCCGGTCTCCCGCCGACAGGCCGCTCGGCTCGGAAGGCTGCCGGGTCCTTCCTCTCCCTCAAGTGCAGGCAGAGCCCCCTGAGCCATGGCCAGCCCTTCCAGCAGCCCCGAGGACACGGGCAAGCTCAGAGGCAGGGATGTCTGGCAGAGGCGGGAGGCGG
>SJYV01019187.1:515413-538035 GCA_006410875.1 Neotragus pygmaeus
CACCACTCTCCAGGCTGGCTGGGCAGGGAGAGGTGAGAGAGGAGGCAGGTGAAGCCTTCCTAGTTTGGAGTCACTCTTCTCTGCCCATCTCTCCAGAGAAGGGGGAGGCAAAGTTCTGTGCATCCCCTTGGGGTGCCCTGGCTCTGGCACCCACTGGCTGAGGGTACGTTTGGGGTGGCCTGTTGCATACGTACGTGGGTATGTGAGTCACTAGGTGTGTGTGGGACAGAGTTTCTTGACCAGCTTGACCCCACTCCCTGGCCCCTGCTTTTTGCTTCCTCTTCTGAGTCTTCCAGTTGTGACCTGGCGGACCTCACATTTGGGGGTCACAGATGTCTGGAGGACAAATGAGGGCTGGCTGGACGGCTGTCCTTTTGGTGGGGGCTGCCACCTTGAGAGTTTCAAATTGATAATGGGTTTGACCTTTTTGTTTTTCCAACCATTTGCTCAGCCAAGCTCACCTTAAAAATTTGATTGGTGACTAGTGAGCCCCAGAAGGAAGAGGTCCTCTTGTTTCTCCCAAATCCTTGCCGGCGTCAGCTGCCTGCCTCCCCTTCACTGGGCCGCGTCAAAGCCCGGCTGACTCGGGGAGGGGGCTGCTCTCAGGTGTAGCTCCCAAGCCCTCGCCTCCCATGCCTGTGATTGAGTTCAGATCGTGGGCCACCTGGACACCAGAACCAGGTGAATTTCTCTCTGCGATGCCAGAAGGATGATATTTGGGGAAGGTTTTCCGGGACATGTCATGGAAAGGGATGTGTTGCGGTGTGATGAGAGGAGAGGTCCCGGGTCTGAGAATGCAGAGCAGAATGCAGTGCCGTGAAACTTCCACTGTCAGAAGCCCTCCCTGCCCCGTCACCTCCCTCTTTCACATGGAACTTTGCCCAAAACCAGGACACCAGAATGGAATGGAGTGACCAGGTGGGCTGCTTAGGAATGTGGGTTTGGATCCAGACTACGGTTTGGATCCTGGTTATGGCTCTCCTTAGCTGAGTGACTGGGGGCAAGTTGCCTAACCTCTCTGAGCCTTAATGGCCGCCGTAGTGCAAAGCATATGTCACCAGGCCCTGTTCCATGGGATACCCGGGTCTTCTGGGGACAGTGGCACCTCATAAAGATGGTGTCTTGGTTTTTAAGTCTAAAGGTTGGCCAAAGTCCAGGCTGCCCAGAATGCCCACCAGACAGATTTCTCCTTTTCCATGTCTATAAGAATATTCTCTTTAAAGAACCTGGAAGCAGTTTCAGGCTGGTGCCAGGAGCAGCTATTTCTTTAAGGAAGAAAACCATTTCTTCACTCACAGACCATGTCCAAATGGATCAAGTAAAACAGAACGCTTTTTCATGAGATTTTGTCTGTGTAGACCATTAGCTTGGCCAAAATGTCAAAAACATCCTTTTTCTTTGATAGCAGATTATTTTTGGATGCAGATCATTTTGGGCTTTTCTCTGCAGAAGCTGCACGGGCAACACCTCCCTGTCTGTGTTGTATGTAGATGTTTTTAAGGATAAAATACCCTTTCCCATCACTGTATCTGATGTCCTGGATGGCTGAGGTTTATGTGTGACTGGCTGTCACTCAGAGTGGCTCCTGGACTCAGCCCCTGTCTTTAAGGAGGAGGTTGCATCCTCTGCTGGTTTGCTAGGGGATGCTTTTAGGAGCTAAACTGGAGCCCCAGGAGGCCTCTCAGCACCCAGGTCCTGCTGGATGTGTGGTGGAAGGAAGGTATGTGACTTTTGAAGGCTGACCCCCCCACCAGGGATCAGAAGTTTTACAGACTCCTTTTGCCCCCTCCAGGACCAGTGGTGCTGAGGAGATATTGAAGAACTGGTCCCCCTAGAGCCTTTATTGATTCCTTCTCTCTCTCTTTTTATTACTTATAGAATTTTATAGAAAGAACATATCCAAGTATCATTCTATTGGTGATGACAATTGAACTGTTGATTCCTTTAGAGTGACCCCAGGGTGAGTCTGACCTACAGCTCTTCCTGGAAGGAGAGAAAAGTCTTTCCTATGTAACTGGTTATCAACCCCAGGTGTTTGTTCAGCTTTTCCCATGATCAGGCAGCTTGACATGGATTTCTGGGTTGTTGCTGGGCAGAGTTGAGCTTTCAAGAGTAATAACTCATCGGATTCCCTGAAGTTTCCTGATGGACTCTGCTCCAGAGTCCCTGGGGTTGGGACTTCCCTGCTGGCGCAGTGGTTGAGACTTCATTTTTCTAATGCGGAGAGTTTGAGTTTGATCCCTGGTAGGGGAACTGGGATCCCACATACTGCATGTCATGACTAAAAAAAGTGTCGCTGGGGTTGAGTCTGCAGCAGAAGATCGTTGTCAGCGTGAGGCTCCCTGTAGGGGTGAATCCAGACTGTAGATCTTTCCCTTTCTTTCTGGTGAGGGTCTGCACCTGGGTATCTCAACTTTGGCGCTGTGCTGTTGACATTTGGAGTCAGATTATTCTGTTATGGTCGGGGGCGGGGGGCAGCGCTGTGTATGATTGGGCTGCTTGGCAGCATCCCTGGCCTCTACCCACAGAGGGCAGTAGCACTGATACCTTATCCCCAAATGTGACAACCCAGGAAGAGGTGGGCAAAATCACCTTGGCTTAGAGGCAAAGTCTACACTTGTAAAAAATATTTCAGAGTGTGGTAGTTGGGTTTGGGTCCCTGCTGTACCACTTATGAGCTCTGTGGCCTTAATAAATTTATACGATCTCCAGGGGCCTCAGTTGGGATAACCTCAGTGGTGGGTTGTATATGCTTTTGATGAAACAACAAGTTAGTAAATAGAAAAGGCTTGGCATAGCATTTAGACATGGAAAAAGCACAAAACAAATGGTCGTCTCCATTCTAAATTATTTGAGTAAATCAGACTCCATCCCCTTCCCTTAACCACTGGTGATGTATAAAGCAGGATGTGTGTGTGTGCACGTTAAGTTGCTTCAATCATATCTGACTCTTTTGTGACACCATGGACTGTAGCCCGCCAGGTTCCTCTGTCCATGGGATTCTCCAGGCAAGAATACTGGAGTGGGTTGCCATGCCCTCCACCAAGGGATCTTCCTGATTCAGGGATCGAACCCATGTCTCTTATGTCTCCTGCATCGGAGATGGGTTCTTTACCAATAGCATCACTTGGAAAGCCCTGTAATTGCAGGGGAGGAGGTATACCATTCACCTGAACCTTAGATTGGGTTCAGGGAGCATCTCATCGGGTCCCCCCGATTTCCTTCTTGGTTCTCAGGGTCCAGGATCCCAGGGAGGCAGGGCTGCGGGCAGGCAGGGCAGGTGGCACTAAGGGTTTGCGCCCACAGTGGAGAGTTCCAAAGCCAGCTGCCGAGGCGGGGCATTTGGACCAACATCTGGGTTTCAGGATTCCCGTTTGAGCACAGCTGGACTCTGCAGGGTGGAGGCTCTCTCTGCTGAGATATAGATATTTCCCTGGCAACGATCTCTCAAGCTGACATGAAGACATGGCCGCCCACTGGAGTGCAGTGTGTCTGCCTCGGCTCTTCTGTAATCTGTGAGGCATGCGTCTGCGGAATGCTATGCTGGAGTGGGAATGGCAGGAGATCTCCTCATCCTCCAGGGACCAAGAGTGTGGTGCAAGATGGTGGAGGGTCCTGGGGGAGGCAGAAGCTTGGAGGACATTCCTTTCAGCTGGAGCAGAGAGGCACACTGAGAGGCACACATGCCTCACAGCCTGGGGAGTCGGATGACTCTGTGTCTGGAGTAGTTTGAGGGTGAGCTATGCTGCCCTTGGCCTTAATCATTTCAGAAGGATTTAATCCCAGTGCTGACAAACTGGAACTTGATTTGGGATTCTCAGGGGAACTTCAGACTGCAGGCCAGGGTCCTCCTAATTTAAAAAATTTCATCAAGATGGCCATCGTTCCATTATGTCCTCTGGAACATGACTTGGAGCTCAGGGAATAGGAGAGAGACTAGTTTGGGCACTAGTTTGAGACAAGAGTCTCTGCTTTACTCGTGGCCTGGACAGTGGTGGAGTTGTGTGCCTGAACTGAGGACCTTGAGTTGTGTACCTTCGGAGATCCGTTTCAGAGGACTTAAGGATCTTTTGGGTAATGGGAGTGAGCAAGATGCAGCGTCAAATCAGCTTCCAGAAAAGCAGGGAAGACCATGGATCTGACTCTAGGCTCTGGCTGAGGTTGTTCTGAGACCCAGGGGGCAGCATCTAATGGACAGATGGGTTGGGGATGGAGATTCAGACTTGAAGGTCATTGGTGTCGATGGTAATTGAGGCGAAGAGGACATGTGAGATTGACTGGGAAGAGAGAGGAGTGAGAAGAGAAGAGGCTTTAGCAGAAGCCCAGGAAATCTGAATAATGAGAGGAGAAGGGTCTGAGGACCAGCAGGCAGAGCACGGGTGGCTCCACAGACAGACGAGGAACAAGGGTCATTTGTGTTGAAAAGAGCCCAATGGACTTCATATGCTTGTTGGCTCCTGCTGGAATTTTAATGGAGGCCAACTGGGGTGGGGGTGCAAAGACTCACCCTAAGTCTAGACACTTCCGCACCCAGCCAGGGTGTGTGCAGTGAAACACAGGACACTCCACAGCCTTGACACTCTTGGAAAACGTTAGTGTGTGTGTGTGTGTGTGTGTGTGTGTGTGTGACTCCAAAGCCTTGGTGTTCTTAAAACACAGAGCTGTCACTTTTCGATGTGACTCCCAGCCTTGGTGGAGAGCCTTGCCCTGGTGTGTTCCCCAGTACAGGAGGGTACCATTGGGAGCCCTCACCTTTCTGCATTGGGGGCCACTTGCTTTCTCATCCCTTCTTCAAGTATTTGAGCAGCTCCTATGTACCAGGTGCCAGGTTGGGTGCTGGTCTACAGGATGGGCCAGGCTTTGTTCTTCTGGAGACCTTACTCTAGCAGAGGAGACAGACCCTGGTCCATGGGCCGAGGCTGCCCTCCCCGCCTGTGTTTGTCAATAAAGTTTTATTGACACACAGCCACACCCATTCACAAGCATATTGTCTGTGGCTCCTTTCTTGCTAGAGTGGGAGAGTTGGGGCAGAGACTGTATGGCCCACAAAGCTGAAAATATTTACACTGAGAATCTTAGGTGGAGGGTTTTGCACCCCATTCGTGTCCTGTGAAGGCCATGAGTACAGAAGTACATGCAGTTCTGGGCTGGGTTTGTGACGAGGGCTCACCTGGTGGGAATCCAGAGGCAGAGGGACTCAGCTACCCTACTCTCACCTTTCCGAGTCTCTGGTGTCAGGGTAAGGACTGAGGCTTTGAGTGGGCTTTCCTCATCCCAGTGGCCAGATACCCGCCTAGTGCTGTCTGACTTTTGGATGGGGATGAGAAAGGAGGGAGGGAATGGAGACTTGGCAGCATCCCTCTAAGACGGGTCCCCAGCGAGTGTTTCGGGTCCCACTTTGCACAACTGCCAAAGTCTACTGAGATAGTCTTGATGGTGCTGTGGGGTACAGAGCCTCCAAATCACTGAGAGAAAAGATTTTTTTTTTTTTTCTTGCAAGCACAAGAACTTGGGTTATTGAAATTAACATTTACCCCCAAGTTTTTTTTAATGTCTGGGCATGCATATTTAAGCGTCTGCCTCAAAATCTCTCTCTAATAAGCAGATGGTACATTTAATTCCATTTTTTTTTTCTTTGAGAACACATGGCTTCCTGAACTGCTTTCCTTGCAGGCAACTTCATGTGGAGGCGACAGTAATTCTGACCAGCAGCACAGATCCCCCAAGAGGCCAACAAGAGCCCTGCCCGGAGGAGGTGCTGGCCTTTTCCCTTATCAGTGGGAAAATTGTCAGGTTACTCACAAGTCTACAAGGCTCCTGTCTTTCCTTCTCGGAGAGTCTCTGCCACAGCTGACCCCTAGACCTCACCACCTTGGAGCCAGTGTCCCAGGCAGGGTGTGGTCAGAGGGGGAGAGTGTGTACACACGTGCTAAGTCTCTTTAGTCGTGTCCGACTCTTTGCGACCCCATGGATTGTAGGGGCTCCTCTGTCCATGAGATTCTGCAGGCAAGAATGCTGGAGTATATTGCCATGCCCTCCTCCAGGGGATCTTCCTGACTAAGGGATTGAACCCGCGTCTGTTAGGTTTTCTGCATCGGCGGGCGGGTTCTTTACCACTAGTGCCAGCAGAGGGGGAGGGGCCCCAGGCAGACCTGGAGAGGAGGAACTCCACACAGAGGGTAGAGGCAGACAGACAGAGAGGAGAGCTCATATGCACAGCAAGGACCTTGAAGTCACAAGGGAGAAAGCATGGATTTCCGAAAGCAGAGAGAAGAGCAGACACCCTCAGTGTGCTCCACGTGTGTCTGGGCTTTGTGAATCTTATGCGTTTCCTTCTCCCTGCCTCCTCTCTCTGTGTTCCAGGATGTCATAGAAACAGGCTTTCAGGGGTTCCATGCAGCTCTGGGTTCTGAAGACCTTTGGGGGTGAAGGGGTTGCCCACCGGGTTTCCTTGGCTCTGTGGGCCCCTCCTGCCGGGTCCCTCCACTCCTGACTGCGTGCGGACGTGCCTTGCCTTGCCTGTCAGACCTCCTTCCAGGAGAAACCCAGGCAGGGCTTGTGCTCCGGGTCTTGTGTTCTGTGTCTCTGGATAAGGAAAACTCTGTGACTTGGCAATGTGTTGGCTTAAATTGGAAGGTGTGTGATGCCTGGGAGGGAAAATCTACTGCCCTTTTCATTTTACTTTTTGATTCCATGTTCTGTGTTGTCCTGGTGGAGTTGTAAGCCCTGGCCTCTAGGAATCGGGCTGGATGAAAGCATCTACACGGTATGAGTATAATTCCCTGGTCTTTGTTCTGCTTGTTAGCAGTACACATTATTATTTGCTCATTGTAAAGAATTTTGGCTACACAAGTATATATAAAACAAAGAGCAAGCAACTCTTTTGTCTGCCTCTCTTCAGTCTTGCCTCTCAGAGGTGACACCAGGAGTGGGGAGTTGACATATACCCTTCCACACCTTTCTCTGTGTATTCAGGCACGGATAGTTGCACATATATAGTTTAATTTTAATCTTTTAAAAATACAAATAGGATCAGTTCAGTTCGGTTGCTCAGTCATGTCCGACTCTTTGTGACCCCATGAACCACAGCACGCCAGGCCTCCCTGTCCATCATCAACTNTTGGATCTCCTTGCAGTCCAAGGGACTCTCAAGAGTCTTCTCCAACAGCACAGTTCAAAAGCATCAATACTTCAGCACTCACCTTTCTTTGTAGTCCAATTCTCACATCCATACATGACCACTGAAAAAACCATATCCTTGACGAGACGGACTTTTGTTGGCAAAGTAATGTCTCTGCTTTTAGCAAGGGCAAAAACCAGGGATTCTCTTTACTCAAAGCAGCCACAGTCATGTCAGTCTGGTTTTAGCTACCTCTGAGCACCATTGCCTCTATGGTAACGAGAAAAATTTCCCAATAAGTGATATTTCTCTGCATCTGTTTTCTGTGTGGCTCTGACCTGCAATTGGTAGATGCTCTGCCTCTTCACGATAAATGGAATGGAGTCTCCTAAGAATCATATCTCTTGGGCAAATAAGATATCACTTTCATCAGCAAAAATTAGATTATCCCCATTTAAGTGGCACCCCACCACCACCACCCCCCATCAGCTGTATGGTAGAAAGACAGCCGGAACACACCAGGTAAAGAGTGAGGTGCTTATCTAGGCCCAAGGCTGGCTCCCTTATTAGAGAAAACAGAGCAAAGCAAACGAGCGCCTGGTAGAATCTGAGCAGCAGAGAGCAAGAAGACTTGTGCTGTTAATCAGAAAGTAAGATGGCACAGGGGCTAGTGTCTGTCAACTCCTTCCTTGTGCCAAGCCCTCTATGTACCACAAATGTCTAAACAGACAGCAAACGCGAAAAGAACGATGAGTCTCCACTTTCGAAAGACTGAAAATCAAAAAAGAGGTTTTGAACAATGTAAGGATATATTCTTTTAGAAATATAAATGAGACAAATATCTGCCTGTTACATTTATTAATTTATCAAGACATTACAAATAGTATAGTAATTTATAAATACTGCTAATGTAGAAATATTTCTTTTAAATATTCCCATCTCACATTCATGAAACCATCCTACATTAATTCTTCATATCTCCTTTACTATCACCATCCTTGTCACAACCAAAGTTACATTTTGAGACATCGAACAATTTTCCAAAACACATCACCTTTACTTCCCACTAAGTTGTTTTGTGATAACACTGCTTTTTGAATCCATATAATAATATGCTGTTAATGAAAATGTATCTGAGGCCCCAGATGTCCATTTCTGTAAGGCTTAGTACAGATGTGTTTCTTCATTCATTCTCTAAATGTGTATTTATGGTATTTATAAAATTATCATTGCTTTTAAAAGTGATCCTTAAAGGCCTGTTTTCAATGATATCTAGTATTTGCTCTTGTGAAGTCATATCCCTAGATTTATGACTAAATCCGTATTATCCTGAGATAATACAGATTTATGAGTATATCTGTATTAAATCTGCCTCCTTTGAAAAAATCCATTGTGTAAGGCAACCCTTATAACCACTCCAAACTGCAGCTGACAGCAGAACATTGTCTCAGAACAATTTGTCCATCTCAAACAGTACTTTGTCAAAATAAAGGAAAAGAATCCTCAAGTGTCTTGGCCCAGGTTCCACAGAAAGCAAAGCCTTCCAGCTGCCAGTCTATCAGGGAACTGTAGGCAGGAGCAGGGTGCTGGGCAGCAGCAGATATGGGGTGCATTCCTGAGCTGCACCCCTGCTGGTATCAAGGGAACCAAGAGCACAGTCTCTCAAGACATCCTTCAAAAGGCCTTATAACTGCTTCTTGGGACAGGTAAGGGGAGGGGAATGCATTCATTCCCCCTAGTCTCCCAGGGGTCAATATTGGCCCGTGGGAAGTTGGAGCTCCCTCTGCCCCAAGGACGCTCAGTGTGATATGGGGTGCTATGAGGCCAATGGGCCTCACAGCAAGATGGAAGTGCCTGCAGGGAGCCCCCAAAGGGGCAGGAAGAAGGTGCAGTAGGAAGTGGGAGGCTGTCGTTACCCCTGTGTGAAGGCACACCGCCGGTGGCAGCTGGGAGTTACCTTGAAACCAAGTGAGTTTGAGAGGCTATCACAGGGCCTCTAACACATCCTGTTCAGTCCAGTTCAGTTGCTCAGTCGTGTCCAGCTCTTTGAGACCCCATGAACCACAGAACGCCAGGCCTCCCTGTCCATCACCAACTCCCAAAGTCCACCCAAACCCACGTCCATTGAGTCAGTGATGTCATTCAACCATCTCATCCTCTGTCGTCCCCTTCTCCTCCCGCCTTCAGTCCTTCCCAGCATCACGGTCTTTTCAAATGAGTCAGCTCTTCACATCAGGTGCCCAAAGGATTGGAGTTTCAGCTTCAGTCCTTCCAATGAATATTAGGCACTGATTTCATTTAGGATGGACTGCTTGGATCTCCTTGCCGTGCAAGGGACTCTCAAGAGTCTTCTCCAACACCACAGTTCAAAAGCATCAGTTCTTCAGTGCTCAGCTTTCTTCACAGTCCAACTCTCACATCCATACATGACCACTGGAAAAACCATAGCCTTGACGAGACGGACCTTTGTTGGCAAAGTAATGTCTCTGCTTTTTAATATGCTGTCTAGGTTGGTCATAACTTTCCTTCCAAGGAGTAAGCGTCTTTTAATTTCATGGCTGCAATCACCATCTGCAGTGATTTTGGAGCCCCCCAAAANCATAGCCTTGACTAGACGGACCTTTGTTGGCAAAGTAATGTCTCTGCTTTTTAATATGCTGTCTAGGTTGGTCACAACTTTCCTTCCAAGGAGTAAGCGTCTTTTAATTTCATGGCTGCAATCACCATCTGCAGTGATTTTGGAGCCCAGAAAAATTAAGTCAGCCGCTGTTTCCCACTGTTTCCCTGTCTATTTGCCATGATAATGCTCCATTTAATGTCTAGAAAAGCTTCCTTTTCACTCAGTGATGTGTCTTTGGCATCATCTCCTGGGGGAACCTGGGCTCCACCTTACTCATACGGCAGTTATTGTGCTGTGTGGATGCTCCTGGCTGACCCTAGACTGATGGGTCTTTGAATGGTTCCTTCTTCTTCCCTGTTGCTCATGGCGTTGTGATGAGTATCCTGGCACACGCTGCTTGGTGTTCTGTGCCTGTGCTTCTCCAAGATGTTTCCAGGGGCAGGATAACCAGGGCAGAGGGGCATCGGTGCCACTGTGCATCCTGGGTCTTTGCATCCTGTGTAAATATCTTCTCCCCACCTTGGCACCCTAAGACTCACAGGTGCCATCCTCAGTGGGGGTCATCCTCTGAAGCCTGAGGGGCACTGGTGAGATGGCATTGCCCGCCTCACTTCTGTTAGGGTCGGTCTACACCCTGCCACCCCTGGGGGCCCAGCTGACCCTCCAGCCCCTCCTGGCAGGACCCTGGCTTCTGACTGGCAGGTGGGAAGGTTCACTTTCCTGAACATTCTTGGTTATGTTACTACAAGTTCCAAGGTTGGCTTTTGCCTCCTCCAGGTCTTGCTGCTTCCCCCCACGTGTCCTCGAGCACACTGTTTCAGCTCTCTTGGTCTCAGGTCCCTCAAAGGTAAAACGGGGATCACAGAATAATGGCAGCTGCCTCCTTGGCTGCTGGGAGGATTCAAGGGAATGACCACCACTTCTGTGCGCTTGGCTTGCTTTGCATGCTCACCAGTGCCATGCAGGTCATCACCGAGTTTTCAGCACGCTGGGCTGTGACTTCACAGGGGGTAGGTGTGTCTTTGGTGTCGAGTCCAATGCCAGGCCCTGGCATGATTCTATGATGCATATCTGCCCTTAGTAGCTGCTCAGTAAACTCTCAGTGCGTGGTTGGTGGGGGCAGAGATTGGGGTGCAGGCAGCAGGTACAGACAAAAATATGGGCTCATCAGTGGATCCCCAGCTTGTAGTCTCCATGATGAACCGCCAGTCTCAGCCCCTTGCTGTGCATGCCGAGGCGCACAGGGCTCTGCGGTGTCTTCTACACTGGAGTCCAGGCAGGGGCAGGTCAGTGAGTGTCCTGCTGCCTCAGGGCATCTCCCGCAGTAGCTTGGTCCTGGGTTCCAGGTGACCCTGAGGTGGCTGGAACTCTGGTGGCTCTGAGCCCAGACACAGAAGACAGGGAAGTGTAGGGGGTAAGCACCCACAATTTGACCTTTGAGTTCCCTTTTGCCTTGGACGCTGTGCCCATATGTTGGTGTTCCTGTGTGTGTGTGACCTTCTCTGTAAGTACCCAAGTCTTGGGCTGTTTATTCAGGACTAGGCTTGCCAGATTAAATGAAGGAAGTCTAGTTAAGCTTGACTTTCAAATTAACAGGTTTTTGGTTTTTTTTTTTTAAAGAATAAGTATGTCCCAAAGCAATATTTGGGACATACCTACACTAAAATGTGATTTGTTGTTTATTTGAAATTCAAGTGTGAATGGTGTCCTGTCCTTCCACTTGCTCCGTCTGGCAGTGCTCTGGGGGGTGTGGGTATGTGTTGGTATGTGCCCACAGGAGGGCCAGTGTGCAGGCACGAGGTTGGGGAGGAACTGGGAAGATTCTCCAGGGCTGCTTAGTGGCCCAGAGTCTGTGGGGTTGGATGCTCTGCTCCCCAGCACCTGCCCCGCTGCCGCCACCTCTGTTGGTTCCCTCCCATTCCTCTCCAAACACAGGACAAGAACTGCCCCATCCACCCTTGTTTGGAGCACAGCCGCCCAGCCAGACGAGATGCAAGTAGTGTGCCAGATGGCTGCAAAGCCTTCCCCAGCTCCCTCCGCAAGGGGCCTGCAGATGAAACGGAAGCCTCGTCTGCCCCGCTCCCGCCTTCCAGAAAACCTGCGCCGACAGACACTCCTCCTGGAGATGAAACCACCCCCTGTTTTGCCAAACAAATAAAGCCCTTCATTGCCACCATAAACTTGTTCCCAGGCATGGGCTGATTGATCCACTAGTGCGCCTGATTCATCAGCTCTCTCACCGGGAGGGGTGCGAGGCTCTGCTCTCAGGTCCCAGCAACGAGCTGCCTAATTTCCATCTGAAAGACTGAAGAAACCGACCGCAGCTTGGGAAGAAAGCTGCCTCTTCCCCCTAGGCAGGTTCCGCCTGGTTCCTGATATTTGACTGTGATTAGAGGGTGAATTTGCATCCAGCTGACTGGGGGGCTGTCAAGGAGGACCTCCGTTGGAGGGGCCTCTGAGACCGCTGCATCTCTTCATGGGGAAATCCGGGAAGGAACCTTGTTCTGTGTTACTGCTTAATCTTTGTACTGAACTTGTTAGGGGCAAGGCCTTGGTCTCCTTGCAGCTCCTCTGTGGGGCAGGCGCTATGATCGTCTGCATGCCCACTTGCTCTCTCTAGTCTCTTTAAAGCTCCTGTACCCCTGCTGTGCTCTTTTCCGCCACAGGGCCTTTGCATATCCTGGGAAAGTGCTGCCTCTGCCTGGGAAAGCTCTTTCAGCCTCCCACGTCAGCAGGTAAACATCTTTTGTTAGCTGAGTCACCATTGCCTCAGGGAAGCCTGCCCCCTGTTACCTGTCATAGCACCAGCTGTCTCTCTGTTTAGGTCTGGGCCCAACTAGATACACCTCTATCTTCTGGCATGATTCTATGATGCATGTCTGCCCTCTTCTACACTAAGATCACCGTGAGGGCAGGGCCATGCTGTCTTGATTCCCACTGTATCTCTGGTGTTTAGCATATGCTCACCTGGCTGTACACTATTCACCGCCTAACTATGACAGCTCTCCAACAGCAGAAATGGGAGAGAATATGTAGGTCTTGTGTTAGCAGAACCCCAGGGATCCTCTGGAAGATGGTGTTGGAACATATTTGCCCATGGACTTCCTTACTGTGGCCCCATCTTTCTGACTTATCCTTAGCAAAGGCCTTCATTATATTTGAAGCATAGTTGTTGGTGTGGGAGGATGGAATCTATACATATTTAGATCTTGTGGTCTGCCATAGCCCCCCGATCATCTTTAGCTTCAGTTACGCAAAATCCACACTCTCTCCCTTGGTAGATGTTCAGTTTGTTTCTCCCTCTTCAAGTTTGCTTAGAACTTGATCCCATAAGTGAGGCCTGCTCCCTTATTCCCATCCCTTACCCAGGATGACTTGGTTTTTTCAATAACTTATCCAGCTTTTGGTGAAGGCCAGATTGAAGGAAAGGCTTAAAATAGAGGATGTGTAAATAAGGTGAAGCTACCTGTTGGGTGGGTAGTCACTAGGGTTAATCCAAAGGCTGGAAGAAGGACTGACCTGGAGGACTGAGTGAGTCTCAGGGCTGAGGGTCAGGTCCAAGTGGACAAAAGGGTCTGAGTTTGCCCAGGTGAACTTCAAGTATTTAATAAACCTTCCTTCTCCTCATGGTTGGGGAATAATTGATGAGGCTGTTGCAGAGAAGAAGCCAATTCTGACTCCATGTTGGAACTGTTTGACTTGTTTTTGTTAGTATAATCATACCAAATGGCTTGCCTCAGAGAATCCTGCCCCTCTGCCTGACTGTTAAACTAAAGTGCCTTTGTTCAGAACCCTGTCCACCTGTGGACAGCAGGAAGGAAGAAATTAACACATCCCTGCCCAAGGCTTGCCCTTCTAGGAGATGTTTTCAAGATTAATGGCCTTTTTACTTTGCTTCCTCACCTCCTCTCATCTCTAATCTATAAAATAACTTGGCATCTAGAGACGCTGATAAGATGTTTATTTTGAGGCGCTAGCCTGCCATCTTCTTGGTCAGCTGGCTCTCCAAATAGTCATTTTCCTTGCCTCAACACCTCATCTCTTGGATTCATTGGCCTGTCGTGCGGTGAGCTGGGTGAGCTTGGACTGGGTAACAAGGCTGCTAAATTTGGTGAGGATTCTTTGGTGAAATTTACCTGGAATGCCAGCAGCAAGACTCTACCAAGGCATTGATTATTGATTCTCCAACTGTTACCAATTCATCAGGCTTCAATTATAACCATAATTTGTATTAATTATCAGTGCAAGATTTTACTTTCCTAGTCAATAAAAGGAGTGTTCAGAGAGCAGAGGTGAGTGATCCAGCCTTTTGTCTCCTCTGCCAAAAGTCCGCCAGATCTAGGAGTCACTCGGTGGTAAGGGGGCTGGCAGTGATGGTGGGCTTCACCTTCATCACACCCCATGTGTGATCAGGAAAGCCCATGCCTCAGTCTTCTGTCTGGGAAGTGAGGTTAGGAATATCAAGCCTGCTTCCCTTTCAGGACTGTTAGGAGGATAAGATGAGATGGTAAGTGAGGGCTCTTTGAAAACGAAAACATTCTATTTGAATGCAAAGTGTTCTGTGACAGATATTTTCTGTCCTGTGGAAACCTTAACCCTGAAGCTGTCTATTCAAAAACCAAACGGAGTTAACCCTTCCTCCTTGTCTCCTCTGGCGGAGGGAATCTGTCAAAAGATTGTGGTTGCTGTTTTTACAGGTGGGGAAAACTAAGGAAGGTGCAGAAAAGGGACCAGGACCCCGGACTCCTGAGTCTGTCTGTATAAGAGCTTAAGCGAGGGAACTGCTTCATATTCTTGATGCAGGGTTACTCTGTAAGAAATAGCCCTCATCTAATAGTAAAAGTGGGACCTGAGACAGTCTCTAAAAAGATAAGTGACTGTTGGGTGTGTTCAGTCAGTCTGTAACTGGGACAACTCTGGGGGTGAAGCAAGTGGAAACAGCTTTGGAGTCAGATGGGTTTGGGTTTGAACCCCAGGTTTGGACAGCTACAAGCTAGGAGAACTCAGGCAGATTGTTTAACATCTCGGGCCCCAGTGACCTTGGAAAATAGGTTGCATTGCATTAAAACTTGCAGGGAGACTCCCACTGGGCTCCTGTAGGCAGAGGGCTGACCAGCAGGGCAGAGTTTGAGTCTTGCAGGCGCCTGGCTCTGGCCCGTAACACCCAGTCATTCCACAAATGCTTCCCTAACATGGTTTTCTGAGTATCAGGGATCACGCACGTGGGCTGTTAACACTGTGTTCTGCACAGAAATCAACATTTGTGGGTTTATATTAGTGCCTTCTTTGGTGTTCTCCATAGTTCCACATTTCTCAGCCCTGAGGAACATCAAAATCATGCGGAGGAGGATGTTTATTACATATACCAATTCCTGGAGCTCATGCCCAGAGTTTCTGAAGCTTTAGAGGCTCAGCCAGGATCTCTGGCTCCCAGGTGTCTCCTGGGCAGGCCTGGCTCTGCCTCAGGGACCCAGTTTGGGAACTAGTCCATGGTGCTGCTTTGTTTAAATGTCAAGGTGGACTCTTCTGCTCCATCTTGTCTTATCCTGATTTGTGTTCAAGCTTGTTTCTTCCCCCTGGACTGTGAGCTCTTTGATGTCGGGGTTTTCTCTCACATTTGCATCAGTGAACCAAGGTTTCTATAGGTGTTCAGAGGAGCGGGATTGCTTGCTGAATGGGGTCAGGCTCTAGGGAGGCTTGTGTGTGTGTCTGTGTGTGATGTGAACCTTTGTTAAAAGCACCTTTCTGTCTCGCATCTGCATTTTCTGTGAGTCAGTGTGATTTACTCTAATGGAAGCCAGTGCAGCTTAAGCAAGGCTTTGCTCTGAAATGGAGTGAGGTTGTGGATGGGGAGAGCTGCCGAAAGCACCTCCTGGGAAATGTTTCATTGTCATCCTCACTAATTGAACTCAAAATTTCACTTCCGTTTCACCCCACCATGGGCGCTGTGTTGATTTCTCCTTCAGAGTGGGTACTATCAGATCTCCTGTACAAATGTATGTGAGTAACTGGGATTTGGTTTGGGGATGGATGCACTTCATTTATGATAAAACAAACAAACAAACATGGAATACAAAGCTGGAGAAAGCTTTAGTTACCATCTTTAGTTACCACTGTGTGTGAGGTGGGACTTGGCATCCAAAAGAGGATCTTTTTTCTACAATCCTCAACCTTGATAAACCATTTCTGAATTCCTCACACACACAATCAGTACCACAGTTGGTATGGATTACATAATATTTCAGTTGCTTCCTATGCTGGACAGGAGGGCTTCCCTGGTGGTTCAGATGGTGAAGAATCCTCTTGCAATGTGGAAGACCTGGGTTCCACCCCTGGATCGGAAAGATCCCTTGGAGAAGGGAATGGCAGCCCACTCCCGTGTTCTTTTTTTTTTAAGAACTTTAAAAATATATTTATTATCCATATGTTTTTTTGCTTTTTAAAAAAACTTATTTATTTTTAAATTGAAGGATAATTGTTTTACAGAGTTTTGTTGGAGAGTGCCATGGACAGAGGAGCCTTATGGGCTACAGTCTCTGGGGTTGCAAAGAGGCAGACATGGCGGAGTGGCTAACATACACATAGACAGGGCAGGAAAATAAACTGTAGAAAAACCTCTTGAGGGTTCTTCCTTTTGTATCAGCGCTTCTCAGAATGATGCCCTTAGAACACCTGTGAGGGACTCATTCGAGGTGGTTTCTAGGCCTACAGTATACAAGGTCCCACCTTTTTGAATCAGAATCTCTGATGCTGGGACCACAGCATCGGTAGATAACTCAGGAAGTTTATAATCAAGTAGGGAGATTAGATGAGTATATGAATAAGTGCAACACAGAGTAGATATAAAAATACTTTGATTGTTTAATATTTAAGTTTTTATTCATTAAGCAAAATTTTTGGCCATGCCATGCAGTATGGGGAGGATATTAGTTCCCCAACCAAGAATTGAACCTGTACTCCCTGCAGTGGAAGCATGGAGTCTTCACTGCTGGACCATGAGGGAAGTCCTTTCCTCGATTATTTCTAATGAAATAGATGCTTTAAAAAATTCAAGGAATATAGAAAAGTACAGGAAAGAAAGAAAGAAAGATCATCTCAAATCTTACCGCCCCAGAAAATAAACCTCCTTCCTATAAAGTGAACATCATCCCAGACTCACCCTGTGTTCAGATGGAACGATGGGTAGAGAGATGGACAGACACTTCTAGTCAGACACAATGGGATATTTTTTTTTTAAAGAAAAAGTACTACATTTAATGGTGCATGAATATAATTGAAGAAAAATAAACTGAAGTGAAACTGAGGAAGCTGGAGATGAGTGTAGGGTCCAGGCTGATGAGGAAGGCAAAGCAAGAAGGGGTGGTAGGTTGTGAAGAGTGAATTAAGAAGAGAGAAGGTGTGGGAGTGGAGAGGCAGACAGGAGAACGTAGTTACAGTGGGAATTTTAGATCTTGAGACCAAATGGCTTTGTAGTGATGATGAGGATCAAAACGAGGGCATGACAATGAAGCTATATAGCCCCTTTTGAGGCTGGATGTGTAGATGCTCCTGGTGAGTGTCTGCTCATTAATGGTGAGAAATGTGAGCAATCTGGCTCTGTCAGATCTTTCCTAGGGACTCTGTGCTCTATTTTGGGGGCCTTTTTATCACCTGGCTCAGAGCAGTGGTCCCCGAATGGTGTTCCTTGTACCATGCGTGGATGCTTAGTCGCTTAGTTGTGTCCGACTCTTTGCAACTTCATCGACTATCACCTGCCAGCCTTCTCTGTCCTTGAGATTCTCCAGGCAAGAATACTGGAGTGGGTAGCCAGTCCCTTCTCCAGGGGATCTTCCTGACCCAAGGATCAAACCTGGGTCTTCTGCATTGCTGGCAGATTCTTTACCATTTAAGCTACCAGGGAACCCTCTTAACCCTCTACCCCTCTAAAAAAAAGGCAACTTTATCTTAGTTCCCAAATTAAAAAAAATATTTTGTTGGCTTAAGAAATAGAACAACCTGGGAGTCAGCAGCTTAGAGAATCACACTGTGGAGTATCTACAAGCCCAGGTTATTTCTCCTTATAGAATCTTAGCCAAGACTTGGTTCTGTCTTTCTTATGCCACAACCTGGGACTCTTGAAGAGATGTTGGTAAAATGTTAATGCTTAAATGTCTCTAGGGGCCTCGGACCACCCTGACTCAGTTTTATGGGTAGAATCTTTTCCAGCTTCAGAGGGAGCTTTGCGTCCTTGTGATAGTTCAGCCCTTAAGAGAGATTCTGTGCTAATTACGTTAAAACATGGCCACAGCTTCCGTGTCGTTGTCCCCCAAATTAAACACCTCAATCACACAAACACACCCTGTCGTATTTGGTGCAACTGATTCCCAACTGTCACTAAGGACATAATTAGATTATATTTTTTTCCAGTTCGGTTGAAAGAAAACTCACAATAAAATGCTGATCGATATGTGCAGCTTAGGAAGTGCAGCCTGCTTTGAGATGCAGAAGCGTTTAAAAATCTATATTCTTGATTGAAGGAAAAAAATCCATCTCTCCTTCCTAGAGGGGGAAGACTGAGAACTGGGCTTAGGAACAGCTTGACCATCGGGGTCTGAATTAGACCAATGAAATAGACATCCCCCTGGAAAGAAGGGCGACTTTCTGCTCTTCTGTGGGACTGTGCTTTATGGTGAAGCTTGTTCTCTGTCTTTGGTGGTGTGTGTGTCTTTGAGTGTGTGTGTCTGTGGGTGGATGTCTGCATGCAAATGACAGTGTGTACCTGCGTGGGTGTGTGCAAATTTCCCATGTGAACCTCATCTTTGCGGGAATCTTAGGGCCTTGAGCCCAGTGGATGCCATTTTAAGAAAAATCAGTTAAAAAACTAGACAAAACGAACTGAAATCAAATCCAAGCTCTAAAAACACCAGATTTGTGGGCAACTCTGGGTTTTCTTTGTTTGGGATTCTACCCGCCTCCATATGACATATTTGTTTCTCTTTTAAGTGATCGTAATCAAAGGGTTAAAATTGATCGTGAGCAAAAACATGTAGATAACATGTGATTCTATTTACATAAGAGTTTCTCAACCTAAAGACTATTGACATTTTAGGTCAAATTATTTCCCTGCTGAGGGGGCCTGTCCTGTGCATGAGTTCTGTAACAAAGGCCATGCATAGNGTGAGCAAAAACATGTAGATAACATGTGATTCTATTTACATAAGAGTTTCTCAACCTAAAGACTATTGACATTTTAGGTCAAATTATTTCCCTGCTGAGGGGGCCTGTCCTGTGCATGAGTTCTGTAACAAAGGCCATGCATAGGGTTCAAGCTGAGATGGAAAATCATGGTGAGACTGAGGAATTCAGCCCGAGTGTCTTGAGACACCCACAGTTTCTGGAGTCCTGACTGCACTTCCAGAATTCCCAGTTGTCATTTGTCTATGGTTTTTTCAGCAAACATACACAGAACCACTGTGTGCCTAGAACTTTTGAGGAGAGGTGCACAAATCAGATGAGAACCCAGGGTCTTGGAGACCTCATCCTGCAGCCTATTTGAGAATGGAGGACTTAAAAAACAATTACACATGAAAATGTATTGCACTTCATATATACCAGTGCAATTTGTGTTAACTCTGCAGTATAATTATGTCTATATTCTTAGCATTTTTTTTTTTTTTTGAGAGATTTGTTTCTTAGCATATCATCTCTCGACTATGCTGAACTGGAAATTTATTTTGAAGCAATAAAAAGCACAGGCATGCCACACCTTACGCAGGAGATTCTCAAGTCAGTGGGCAAAGCAAAAAATTCAATATGGTTCATGTTACTCTTGAAAGTCATCTCCATCTTTCATAGCTTATAGAGGTCAGACTGAGCATAGCTCAGCAGCTCCCACCCAGCACGTCTTCGTCCTGGGTTGGAATAGACAGTAGTTTCTTTGGTGAGCAGCTGATGAAATCATCCCGGGGCTATCTTTTATGAATATTTGTGTCTTCAACCCCAAAATCATGCATCAAATTGAGATGTTCTCATCAAGGAAAGCGAGAGCAAGCTCCTGCATGAAGGCTGTGCTTGCAACTCCTTCTTGTCTCTCTTTTCCCCTGTCTTTATTCTTGCCAAGTACTGATGGTTCACTTCCCACAGAGTAAAAGAGCCCAAGTGGATCTATATCTAGGAATGGAATCTTGGGTCATATATAACTCTGTATTTAATTGTTTGAAGGATGGCCAGGCTGTTTTCCAGAGTGGGTGCACCATTTTCCATTCCTACCAGCAGTGTGTGAGGGTTCCAATTTCTCCACATCCTCACCAACCCTTGTTGTCGGCAGTCTTTCTTTTTCTGGCTTGTGGGACTTTAGTTCCCTGACTTGGGCTTGAACCTGGAATCTCAGCAATGAGAGCTCAAAGTCCTAACCCTAGACCATCAGGGAATTCCCTGCTGGCAGGCTTTGTGATTCTAGCCTTCCTATGGATGTGAAGTGGGATCTCATTGTGGTTTTGGTTTGCATGTCTCCAGTGGCTAAGGGTGTTGAGTGTATTTTCATGTACATATTGGCCATTTGTATATCTTAACTTGGAGGTAGGTCTGTTTAGAAATGAAAACATAGGTCCACACAAAAACTTATATATGAATGTTTAGAGTAGCATCATTCATAATAGCTGAAAGGTGGAAATAGCCCAAATGCCCTTCAACAGATGCAAAGATAAGCAAAACCTGGTATAGCCACACAACGGAATATTATTTGGCCATAAAAAGATTGAACTTCTGATACGTGCTATAATACTGATGAACCATGAAAACATTATGCTGAATGAAAGAAGCTAGACACAAAAGGTCACATATTATACGATTCCATTAATATGAGAGTCCAGAATAGGGAAATGTATAGAGAAGGAGAGTCGATTAGTGGTTGCTTAAGCCGGGGGTGTGGGACCAGGGGTGGAGGGTGAGCTAAAGGATATGGGGCTTCCTTTTGATGTGACGAGATGTTGTGAGATTGACGGTGGTAATTGTTGTGTGCGTCTGTGAGTATATATTTAAAATGATTGAAAGGAGAAAAGTGTAAAATGTAAGAAACCAAAAGAAGGCACGTTGCAATTCTATTGATCACTAGATGGGCTTAAAAATAGAGATTCCCCCCTCCAAATGCAGATTCCTGGGAATTCCCTGGTGATCCAGTAGTTGAGACTCTGTGCTTCTGCTGCAGGGGGCATGGGTTCAATCCCATATGCTGCTGGCCAAAAATAGTTAAATAGTGAAGATTATGTTAAAACATACAGATTCCTGGACCCTACCTCCAGTGATTCTGCCTCAGTTGGCCTTGGTTAGGGGTTGCGTATCTCCAAGGGATTCCACCATTCAGCCTGATTTGGGGCCCACTGTGTCTGTGGCAAACCCTCTGTCCTCTGAGATCTAGAGGTCAAGTGATGGAGGCTCATATTATGGAGAGCTCGCCCTATTCTAGGCTCTAGAACTAGGATAGGCTGCTGGAACAGTCTCACTTTCTCTTAACCACACAATAACTTCCTTACAGGGTAGATAATGCAGGCTTCCCTGGTGGCTCAGTGGTAAAGAAGCCTCCTGCCAATGCAGGAGACTTGGGTTCAGTCCCTGTGTCGGGAAGATCCCCCAGAGAAGGAAATGGCAACCCACGCCAGCATTCTTACCTGAGAAATCCCGTGGACTATGGTGGGCTACAGTCCATGGAGTCACAAGAGTCGGACACAGTGACTAAACAGCAAGGTAGAGGATATGTCCTTTGCTTTAGAGATAAGAAATTGAGGTTTTAGAAACCCTTGAGTAACTTGTTTACACACCCACTAGGAAGTGGTCGAGCTGGAAAATGTACTAGGAGCATCTACTCAGGAGCCAGTGCTCTCAAGGCCGCAAATGCTGTGGTCCGCAGATGCCTGAAGCCCTGCCTGAGATTTCTGCTGAGACTGGGAGGGGGCTGTGTGCCTCACAGCCTCCCTGGAGTCCTGGGCATCTACGTCCATGTCTGCTGCCTCTGCCCACCACACCCACCCTCCCCACCGGCCCCATCTGCTTTCATCTCCAGACCATAAACCATTGGCCCCAAGTGTGACTGTATTTTGTTGACTTGCTGAGGTTTGGGGCCANTGTCTGAGGTCCTGAAGGAGGATTTAGCTGACTTACCATCAATGTTTGGGGTGATGGAGAGGAGTGTTTGTGTTTTCAGGCGAGAAAGTGAGGAAGCTGAGATTAACAGGAGGCTTTTTGGAATTTCCATGTGCAGTGGAGACCTGCTACAGGGAGGGTCTCTTGCGACTGAATCTGTAGTCAGTTAGAATGACCATACGACAGACAGCCTGCTTGCGGCAGACAGCCTCCGCAAGTTATGGGTCAGTTGTGGCTGTGACAGTGGTGACCTCCAGGAGCCTAGGTCCTGCCTGACTTTCCAACAGCGTGCAAGCCCAGAGTTCTTATGTAAACTCACAGAGGAGGAAAAGAAGCCCCGATAACGATGAGACCAAAGTCCCCACCTGCCAGGTGTGCGGGGACTCAGAGCAGATTTAACTGGAGTTACAGAAATAGGAATGTGACATTTCTTACACCTTTGCATGGTGGAGCAAAATGTATTCCCTCTGTCTTGGAGGAAAGGAGAATGCTGCAGACGTGACTCCAGGTTTCCTTCTTAAAGCCCATGTCTAGAAACACACTTCCTCCTGGGTCTGCAGACCAGAGCCCCATAAACACGGCGACCACTGCCGTTCTCTCCTGCCCAGCACTCTCCCCAGTTTCCCTGTTTTGTCCATAGATTGGGGAGGTTCTAGTATCACTTTTATCCCCTTGGGGATGAACTGGGAGAGGGGTTTCCGTGTCTCTCTCTGCCCCTTTTGTGAGAGGACACGGTGATCTGGTTGGAGTGACAGGAAATGCTGA
>SJYV01019187.1:541493-561674 GCA_006410875.1 Neotragus pygmaeus
TCTCTTCTTTTCACAGCTATTTGTAAGGCCTCCCCAGACAGCCATTTTGCTTTTTTGCATTTCTTTTCCATGGGGATGGTCTTGATCCCTGTCTCCCGTACAATGTCACGAACCTCATTCCATAGTTCATCAGGCACTCTATCTATCAGATCTAGGCCCTTAAATCTATTTCTCACTTCCACTGTATAATCATAAGGGATTTGATTTAGGTCATACCTGAATGGTCTAGCGGTTTTCCCTACATTCTTCAATTTGAGTCTGAATTTGGTAATAAGGAGTTTATGATCTGAGCCACAGTCAGCTCCTGGTCTTGATTTTGGTGACAGTATAGAGCTTCTCCATCTTTGGCTGCATAGAATATAATCAATCTGATTTCGATGTTGACCATATGGTGATGTCCATGTGTAGAGTCTTCTCTTGTGTTGTTGGAAGAGGATGTTTGCTATGACCAGTGCATGTTCTTGGCAAAACTCTATTAGTCTTTTCCCTGCTTCATTCCACATTCCAAGGCCAAATTTGCCTGTTACTCCAGGTGTTTCTTGACTACTTCCTACTTTAGCATTCCAGTCCCCTATAATGAAAAGGACATATATTCGTGGGATGCCTGTGACACCATACATCCTAGACACTGTAATGGGTTCTGAGGAAATGATAACTGGAAAAAGCAGACAGGGTTCCTGCCTTCAGGGAGTCAGAAGTTGAGGCTTGCACCTCCCAGTAAGGTAGCCACTAGCCACGTTGGGGTTGAGATAGGCACCGAGGAGTTGAAATGGGGTGAGTATGAACTGTGATGTGTGGGAGTGAAAATACACCCTAGATTTTGAAGACAGTATAAAAAATAATGAGACATGTTTCATTACTATTCCATTAAAAATTCTTTTTTTTAATTTGTTTGGCTGTGATGAGTCTTAGTTGTGGCACTTGGGATCTTCAGTCGTTGCTGTGGCATGCGGGATCTTCAGTCGTTGCTGTGGCACTCGGGATCTTCAGTCGTTGCTGTGGCACGCGGGATCGTTAGTTGCAGCAGACAAACTCTTAGTTGCGGCATATGGGATCTAGTTCCTTGACCAGGGATTGAACAGGAGCCCCCTGCATTGGGAGCACAGTCTTGGCCACCCAGAAAGCCCTTTATTACCATTTAAAAAAATGTTTACTAGATGCTGAAATGTTATTTTGTATATAATTGGTCAAATAAGTAATACTAAAATTACTTTCACCCATTTCATTTTATTAGTGTTATTTTTTTTATGTGACTGTTACAAATTGTGGAAGGAAGCAAGTGGTTACGTTGTTTTTATATTGGGCTGATAGTCCAGAGGAAGTACAAGAATTAAGAGAGTTAGCCAGATCCCTGATGTGTTTGTCACAACTGCTCCGAGAGAGAAGTAAAGGCTGTGAAGAGAATATGCAAATAAGGAGAGGGAACCTCAGTCTCAGAGGGTCAGAAAAGCCTTCCTTAGAGTGTCTGGAAGTTCCTCAAAAGGTTATGCATAGTGTTTTTTTATGGCCCAGAAATTCCACTCCTAAGTATAGATGCAAGAGGCTTGAAAACATGCCCACACAAGTGTGAATAGGCACATCAGAACAGCTCTATTCATGATGGTCAAAGGATGGAAGGGATCCAAACGTCTATCAGCTGATGAATGTATAAATGGAATGTGGTTGCCGCATTCAATGGAATATTATTTGGCCATAAAAATGAATGAAGCGCTGATGCATGCTAGAATATAAATGAACCTTGAAAACATGAGGCTCAATGAAAGAAACTGGACACAAAAGGCTGCATACGGCTTGGTTCCATTTATATGTAATGTCTGTGATGGGCAAATCCATATGGACAGAAAGTAGGTTAGTCATTGCCAGGGGCTGGGGGTGGGGGCACGTGAGGGAAGTGGGAGGTGCCTGCTCATGGATACAGGGTTTCTTTTGGGAGTGATGAGTATGTTCTAAAATTGTGGTGGTGCTTACCCAGCTCAGTGAAGATACTAAAACCCATTAAATTGTATACTTTAAGTGGGTGAATTGTATAGTATATGAATTATATTTCAGTAAAGCTGTTATATTAAAAACTAAGTCTTCTTTGATGAGATGACATTTAGAGGGAGGTCTGGAGGGTGAAAGCCCAGCCAGGTAAGAAAGGCTGGGTACAGCACTTCAGGGTGAGGGACACTGCATGTGGAGGCCCTGGGGTCGAAGGGAATGGCGCAAACTTGAGGGACATTGAAGGGATTCATGTGGTTGGAGCCTAGAAGGCTGGGGCAGGTAAGAGGAAGAGGACCTGGAGGAGGCAGAGGCTGGCCTTTGCAGATCTCCTAGGGGGGCCGTGGGACCACACACTAACCCTTTCACCACCGGCATCCTGCCCAGCTGCCCATTGGTGGAATACAGTGCTGTTGTAAGCATGGAGTGGATGACCTTGCTCAGCACAGATGAGCTTGTGTGATTGTTGACCCACAAAGATTAAGTGGGGAGCCATCAGAAGGGAGTGATCTGTTTGGATGTGCATTCTCAAGGTACTCCTTTGGCCTCTGGGTGAGGACAGATTGCAACAGGAGAAGGAGA
Organism: Neotragus pygmaeus; assembly: GCA_006410875.1. Lineage (NCBI taxonomy): Eukaryota > Metazoa > Chordata > Mammalia > Artiodactyla > Bovidae > Neotragus > Neotragus pygmaeus. Next base: position 544,056 of record SJYV01019187.1, read on the forward strand.
AATGGAGAGACCTGTTTCAATGTGTTTATGATCAAACAGGGCTTCCCAGGTGGTGCTAGTGGTAAAGAACCCGCCTGCCACTGCAGGACATATAAGAGACACAGGTTTGATCCCTGGGTCAGGAAGATCCCCTGGAAGATGGCAACCCAGTCCAGTATTTTTGCTGGGAGGAGGCTGGCAGGCTACAGTCCGTGGGGTTGCTAAGAGTTGAGTATGACTGAAGTGACTTAGCATGCACGCATGCACGCATGATCAAACAGGTGGAGACTGTGGGCTTGACTTATGATGATGTCAGAGGCTGGCTGGGCAATGAGTGGATTCCAGACAGATTCAGGAGGTAAAACCAGCATCACTTGGCCATTGAAGGTGGGTTGAGTGGGAAGGAGGTCTGGAGAGCAAGGATGTGAATGAAAAGCTTTCTTAATTGGATCCACTAGTCTAAGAAGCCTCAGTTCAGTTGCTCAGTTGTGTCCAACTCTTTGCGACCCCATGAATCGCAGCACGCCAGGCCTCCTGTCCATCACCAACTCCTGGAGTTCACTCAGATTCACGTCCATCAAGTCAGTGATGCTATCCAGCTATCTCATCTTCTGTCGTCCCCTTCTCCTCCTGCCCCCAATCCCTCCCAGCATCAAAGTCTTCCTCTGCAAACAGGAGTGCTGGTCTTTATGATCAAGTCTAGATTTGGAAATGCCATTTGCAGTATGTTCTCATACTGCCAGCAACTCCCACCCCCTACCCTGTGTCCTGAACTTATTAATTCTTTGTTTTAATTCATCACAGAGGGGGATGTTCGTTTGCTTTCGTGAGAAATTACGAATGCCACTGAGAGAACATGTTAAAATAGTCTGGATTGCTGTGGGGGAGTGGACTGTATTCAGATTTGCACCACTGTCATTATTTTGGCCTAAATCCACTTCTGTTCATTGCTGGNACAGAGGGGGATGTTCGTTTGCTTTCGTGAGAAATTACGAATGCCACTGAGAGAACATGTTAAAATAGTCTGGATTGCTGTGGGGGAGTGGACTGTATTCAGATTTGCACCACTGTTATTATTTTGGCCTAAATCCACTTCTGTTCAGCTGTAGGAGGAAGGTCCATCCACACCCAGCTTGCTGTGATTTGAAAGACCCCAGCAATGAACACGTTTGGTGCTGCCAACCGAACCCTTTCAGGCAGAGAAGGCAATGTTAAGCGGCGCCTTTGCTGTTTTTTCTCCCAAATCATTTGGCAGATATGCTGCTGGGAGCTTGTTGCTGGTTCTCTCAGGTTTGATATTGCCGTGGAAAGCCTGCACTGATGCTCAGCCGTGTTATTAAGTTGCAGCTCCAGCGTGGGCTGTGATTTGTTTTTCCTGTGACTGACACGACCATATTTTCCATAAAAACCCGATGCAAATAGACTCTGGAGCACCAGCACCATCACTTCCCCTGATTGGGAAGGGAAGGCAGCTGGGGGTGATTCTGCTTGGGTACCTGCACCAGGGTTGCTTTTGGAAGCTCATTCCCCTTAAGTGAACTCTGGGGTGTCCCACTTTGACTTTGGGGCAGAGTTCTGGGTTTTCCAGAAGAGGCAGGTCATGTTTCAGAAGGAATTTGGGTGCTTCGGTTGAGCCTGTGGTTGGGATCCTGGCTGGTCTCTGTATGTGCTGTGCTGTGCTCAGGCGCTCAGTCGTGTCCCACTCTGTGACCTCGTGGACGTAGCCCGCCAGGCTCCTCTGTCCATAGCATTCTCCAGGCAAGGATACTGGAGTGGGTTGCCATGTTCTCCTCCAGGGGGTCTTCCCAACTCAGGGATCAAACCCAGGTCTCCAGCATTGCAGGCAGATTCTTTACTCTACCTCAAGGTAAAATAGCATGAATTCTCTTTCCAAACGTCCTCTCCCTGGCTTCCTTGGCATCCCGTGTCCTAGGGCTGGAAAACCCACAAAGGTATCAACTCGCTGAGGACCTGAAGGAGCCAAAGTGTGTCCCCACGTGTTGCCGTCATCACGCCTCCCCCTGACCCCTGCCTTGGCCGGGTATCCACACATGGTCATCCTCAGTGAAATGTCCCTCCCTCTCCCGACTGCCTTGTTTAATTCAGCCAGGGGGTCTTGACCTTGGCTGAACATTGGAATCTCCTGGGAGATTAAAAAAAATACTGATGTCTCATTCACTCAGTATAGTGTTTTCGAGGTTCATCCAGGCCGTAGCATATATTAGAATTCATTCATTTTTTTATGGCTGAATTCTGCTCCACCTCAGGGATAGACATTTTGTTTGTCATCATTCCTTGATGGACCTCTGGGCTGTTTCCGCTTTTTGGCTATTGTATACATTGTGTGTGCTCAGTTGTGTCTCACTCTTTGTGGGCCCATGGACTGTAGCCCACCAGGCTCCTCTGCCCATGGAATTTTCCAGGCAAGGATACTGGAGTGGAGTGATATTTCCTAATCCAGGGGGTCTTCCTGACCCAGGGGTCAAACCTGTGTCTCTTGCATCTCCTACATTGGCAGGCAGATTCTTTACTACTGTGCCACCTGGAGACCACACTGTATATATTAGACACTGTATAATATTGCTGTTATATGAGATATCCAACACAGGCAAACCTGTGAGACACAAAGCAGTTTGGGGGCTGGAGGGAAGGTGGCTGCTACTGCTAAATCGCTTCAGTCGTGTCCAACTCTGTGCGACCCCATAGACAGCAGCCCACCAGGCTCTGCCATCAATGGGACTCTCCAGGCAAGAACACTGGAGTAGGTTGCCATTTCCTTCTCCAATGCATGAAAGTGAAAAGTGAAAGTCAAGTCGCTCAGTCATGTCCGACTCTTAGCGACCCCATGGGCTGCAGCCTACCAGGCTCCTCTGTCCACGGGATTTTCCAGGCAAGAGTACGGGAGTTGGGTGCCATTGCCTTCTCCAGTTTGGAGGCAGTTTGGGGGCTGGAGGGAGGGTGGAGGGACTGCTAACAGGTGTGAGGATTCCTTTTGAGAATATCTTAGAATTGGACAGAGGTGGTGGTTACATAACACCATGAATATGTCAGATGATACTGAATTGTCTGTACACTTTAATGGGATGACGTTTACATTATATGGCTTTTACCTCAAAAAAAAAAAAAAAAAATCCTGGCACTCTTGTTCTACCTCCAGAGGTTCTAAAGTATTGGTTAATTGGGGAGTGGAGCCTGGATTTGGATTTTAAAAGCCCCCAGGTGCTTCTGATGTGCAGCCTGGGCTGAGAACTCCTGCTTAAGACTCGCCTCCTCGAATCGACCTTTTCATGTTATACTTGTATTCACTTCTAGCCTCTGGCATGGCTCTGCCTTTCCATCTTCCTTCACGTTTTTGGAGTAATTTTTATACTCTGGTCTAAAGATCAGCTGTACCAAATGCCCTGGGATCCTTTCTAACTGTGTAGCTTCTCTGAACCCAGCTCTGCCCTGTCAAGTCAGAATCTTATAAGTGGGGCCCAGGACGGAACACATTTCACAAGCACCTGAGGCAACCGTTGTGTGCACAGTGATCTGAGAACTACTGCTGTAAACTCTTAGGTTTCTCTACTGTTCACCGCTCCATGTATCAGGCACTAAGCCGTTGCCCTGTGGACGTGGCCTGAACACGACAGAGGTGGTCCCTGTCTCACGGAGCTCTCAGTGAAGCAGGAGAGTGTATGATGCTTCCTTACTCGTCAAAAACACATCTCGTGCAGGCAGCAGGGCTCTCATGCTTGACATATGGCATGGGAGACTCCTGGGCAGAAAGATAGTGATCACAGCCCTGCATCACTTTCTCCCCAGGTTGGGTTTCCCTGGGGAGGCTGAAAGCCAAGTCTGAAATCAGGTTCAAATCCCACGTTCTGCGTCTTCCTTGAAAAGTAAAAGTGTTAGTCACTCAATTGTGTCCGACTCTTTGCAACCCCATGGACTGTAGCCCGCCAGGCTCCTCTGGCTGTGGAATTCTCCAGGCAAGAATACTGGAGTGGGTTACCATTCCATCTTAGTTCTGTCAATTATGTAAGCCTGTTTTTATGTTCGTTGCACCTACCCACTTGGTGGCTTAAAATAGCACACATTTATTAGGGCACAGATTCTTGGTCAGGAGTCTAGGCAGGGGGTGTAGACGGGTCCCTTGCTCAGGGTCTCACAAGCTGCAGTGTGAGGGGCTGGCTGGGCTGCGTTCTCATCTGGAGGCTCCAGCGGTGATGGGTCTGCTTTCAAGTTCTTGTGATTATTGGTGGCGTTCAGTTTCTTGCAGGCTGCTGGACCCAGGACCTTTCTTTCTCATTGATTGGATTTTAGTGAAGATTAAGTGAGAGGATTATTTATTGTTTATTATTATCATCACTATTACCAATTAAAACAATTTATATTTATTTATTTGGCTGCTCCGGGTCTTAGCTGCACACAGGATTTTTTTTTTTTTTTTAAAGTTGCAGCATATAGGATCTAGGTCATTGACCCAGGATCAAACCTGGACCCCCTGCACCGGGAGTGTGGAGTCTTAGCCACTGGACCACCAAGGAAGTCCTGCTGTACTTGCAATGTTAATATTATCAGGACATCACTTTGGTGACAAGGATCTGTATAGTCAAAACTCTGGTTTTTCCCTATGGTCATGCATGAATGTGCACACTGGACCATAAAATAAGCTGAGTGTCAAAGAACTGATGCTTTCAAATTGTGGTGCTGGAAAAGATTCTTCAGAGTCCCTTGGTCTACAAGGAGAGCAAACAAGTCAAGCCTAAAGGAAATCAACCCTGAATGTTCATTGGAAGGACTGATGCTGAAGCTGAAGCTCCAGTACTGTGGCCACCTGATGCAAAGAGTCAACTCTTTGAAAAAGACCCTGATACTGGGAAAGATTGAAGGCAAAAGGAGAAGGGGGAGGCAGAGGATGAGATGGTTAGATAGCGTCACTTGTTCAATGGACATGAATTTGAGCAAACTCTAGGAGACAGTGAAGGACAGGGAAACCCAGTATGCTGCAGTCCACTGGGACACAAAGAGTCAGACACGGCTTAGCAACTGAACACACACACAGACACACAGACACAGACACACACACAGAGACAGACACACAGACACACAGACACACACACACACACTACTGGTCTTTGGTCTCCTGGATATGTAAGGAACCTCCCGCTAATGGCCCCAGAGTTCCTGTTGAGATCTTCCTATGCTGTCATCACAGAATCTCTTTTATCCCTCCTTGGAGACCTAACCCAGAACCTGTAATCCTTTCCCCAGTTTGACTTGTCTGGAACATGGACTAAATTAACTGGGTATTAAAGTTGGGTGTGACGTTTTATAAAAAGCAGCATCTTTACCTAAGCTCAGATATCTCTGAGGGACCCTGTCCTTGATGGCATCTGTAACTCTGGTCTCTTTCCGACTTTGGGTTCTTCACTAGAAGAGCAGGAGGGAGCTCCCTTCCTGTTTTGAAAGTCTGCCTCTCCACTGCAGGCCAGTTTCCTGCTTGAGAGATGTTTATATACTCAGTGCTCATTGAGTCCATTTGGTGAAAAAAATATGTTAATGTTTTTCGGGGCCAGATACTGTGCTTGGTTCCAGGGATGTAAAAATCAGTAAGATGTATCCCTATTCCTCGAGGAGCTCAGAGTTTGGTGGAGGAATTTAGACTTGTGGTCGTGTTTCTCATTTCTGGACTGATGTTAGTATTAGCATACAAAGAGATCTTTAGCTGAGTGAAGGTACTGCACAGACTTGGTATTAAACAATGGTTCAGTCACAATGTGATAAAGTTTGTACTTTTAAAAAGTACACCCTCTCTCATCTTTATGTCTGTGTCAAGAACAAACTCTATAGGTGCTAAAATGTCTTAAATGCTTTATACTCTCCCTTTTAAACATAAAGAACAGGATATAGATCAGCCTCTTCTGTAGCCAACAGTATCCAGCTAAAACTGAATAATAATATTGTGTTGCTATTTACTTTATTTTTTTCAGGCATAGCAGGAAATGAATCCTTTAAAAAGAAATGTATTTAAGTGAAAACAGTGATCAACCATCCTTTGAAAAGAGGCCTGCCAGATTTTAGCACCAGTTTATTGCTGAATTTGCTGATGATAGTTTTAAAAAACCTGGAAGTCTGGATTTTGTGTGAAAATGTCTAATTATTACATGTTTGCTCAAATAAAAAAATGCTGTGTGGGTTAAACAAAATATACTGTTGGCGGCTGATTTGTAACCTTGGTAGTTAAAGGTGTAAAACAATTCAGTTCAGTTCAGTTGCTCAGTTGTGTCTGACTCTTTGCGACCCCATGAATCGCAGCACGCCAGGCCTCCCTGTCCATCACCAGCTCCCAGAGTTTGCCCAAACTCATGTCCATCGAGTTGGTGATGCCATCCAGCCATCTCATCCTCTGTCATCCCCTTCTCCTCCTGCCCCCAATCCCTCTCAGCATCAAGGTCTTTTCCAATGAGTCAACGCTTCACATGAGGTGGGCAAAGTATTGGAGTTTCAGCTTTAGCATCAGTTCTTCCAGTGAACACCCAAGACTGATCTCCTTTAGGATGGACTGGTTGGACCTCCTTGCAGTCCACGGGACTCTCAAGAATCTTCTCCAACACCACAGTTCAAAAGCATCAGTTCTTCGGTGCTCAGCTTTCTTTACAGTCCAACTTTCACATCCATACATGACTACTGGAAAAATCATAGCCTTGACTAGATGGACCTTTGTTGGCAAAGTAGTATCTCTGCTTTTTAATATGCTGTCTAGGTTGGTTATAACTTTCCTTCCAAGGAGCAAGCATCTTTTAATTTCATGGCTGCAATCACCATCCGCNATTGGAATGAAAACTGACCTTTTCCAGTCCTGTGGCCACTGCTGAGTTTTCCAAATTTGCTGGCATATTGAGTTCAACACTTTCACAGCATCATCTTTCAGGATTTGAAATAACTCAACTGGAATTCCATCACCTCCACTAGCTTTGTTTGTAGTGATGCTGTGTAAGGCCCACTTGACTTCACATTCCAAGATGTCTGGCTCTATCTAGGTGAGTGATCACATCATCGTGATTATCTGGGTCGTGAAGTTCTTTTTTGTACAGTTCTGTGTATTCTTGCCACCTCTTCTTAATATCTTCTGCTTCTGTTAGGGCCAGACCATTTCTGTCCTATTGAGCCCATCTTTGCATGAAATGTTCCCTTGGCATCTCTAATTTTCTTGAAGAGATCTCTAGTCTTTCCCATTCTGTTGTTTTCCTCTATTTCTTTGCATTGATCACTGAGGAAGGCTTTCTTATCTCTCCTTGCTATTCTTTGGAACTCTGCATTCAGATGCTTATATATTTCCTTTTCTCCTTTGCTTTTCGTTTCTCTTCTTTTCACAGCTATCTATAAGGGTTAGGCAGTGTATTTAATTTTGAAGTAGTAGTAAGATCAAATCTTGAGGGAATGTTAGCAGTAAATAAGTCTCAAAATCATAGAGTTGCATTTGTAGATTTCCCCAAAGCAAAGGCTTCTGCTACTGATATGTGAGAGTCAAGTTCTATATAGCATGGCTAAAAACATTCATGAAGACTGCATAGTATGCCAGAGATTGTCTTGTTGGAAGAAACTCAGAAATCAAAAGGCAAAAAAGAAACAAAAATGACACTGGGAGTATTGAAAAAATTTAATATACTGCAGAATGCACTGTTAGAGAAATCTGAATTTGTGTATTCTACTTGATTTTCAAAAAGCATACATGAAACGCAGATCTTAAGCTTGATGAATTTTGACAGTTGTGTACCTTCATGTAACCATCATGCCAAACAGGATGTAGAATGTTTTCAGAGTCCTAGAAAGGCCTTGATGACCCTGCTAATACCATCCTATCACCTCTTAGGAGAAACCACTGTTCTGATCTCCATCACCATAGATTAAGTTTGTGAGTTCTTGGGCTTCATATAAGTGGAATTGTATAATACGTTCTCCTTTTTGCCTGGCCTTCCCCCACAACAAAATGTTTTAGAGATTGATTCATGTTTTATGTATCAGTCTTTCTCTTTTTATCTTTTATTGATGAGCAGTAGTCCATTCTATAATAGTCCATAATTTGTTTATTCATCTGCCAGTAGGTGGGTATTTGTTTCTAGTTTTTTGCTATTCTGAATAAAGCTCCTATAAACAATTATTCTCAAGTCTTTGCATTCAGTAAATACAAAGTGGAATTGCTTTGTGTTTGAGTGGAATTGCTGGGTCATAGGGTAGGTGTGTACTTAGCTTTGTAAGAAATTGCCAAAGCATTTTCAAAAGTTGTTGTACCATTTTACATTCTCATAAACAATGAGGGAGAGTTTCAGTTATTCCATAGCCTCACCAATATCTACTATTGTCTTTTTTTTTTTTTTTCAGCCATCTCATCCAATGTGAAGTGATGTTTCATCATGGTTTTAATTTGCATTTCCCAAATAAGGTTGATTAAATAAGCTTGAACAGATTTTCCTTATCTTCTTTTGGAAAGTGTATGTTCAAGTCTTTGTCCATTTTTCAATGGGTTTGTTCACCTTTTTCCATTGATTTGCAGGGGTTCTTTAGACATTCAGGGTAACAGCCCATTGTCACACGCGTGTGTTGCAAGCATTTTCTTTCAGTCCATGGCTTGTCTCATCATTTTCTCAGTGATGTTCTTTGATGCAACACCACTTAAAATTTTGATGAATTCCAATTTGTCATTTTTTCTTTTTTAGCTAGTGCGTTCTGTGTTTGTCTAAAAAACTTTGCTAACCCTTGGGATTACAAAGGATATTCTCCTATTTTTTTTTTTTTCATAGAAGTTTTGTCATTTCAACTTTGTGTTTAAGTCTCTGATCTATGTCAAATTAATTTTTGTGTTTGGTATGAAGTAAAGGTTAGTTTCTTTTATTCCCATATGGATGTCTAGTTGTGTTGCCACTAGTTGTTAAGAAAGCACTCCTCTCCTCGTTGGATTGATTTGATGTCTTTATAAAAGGCCTATTAATCTTATATGTGTGGGTCTATTTTTGAATTCTCTAGTTTGTTCCATTGATCTATTATCCATCCTTGTGCCAGTACCACACTATCTTGGTTAATATGACTTTATGTTATGTCTTGAAAGCAGGATGTGTAAGCCTTTCAGTCTTGTTTTTCTTTTTCAAGATGATTTTGGCTATTTTAGGTTGCTTGCATTTCCATATATATTTTAGAGTTAGATTGTTGAGTTTCATAAGAAACTCTTTTGAGATCATGTTTGGGATTGCATTGAATATATAGATGTTTGGGGAAGACTGATGCTTTAACAATATTGAACCTTCCAATCCATGAGCATGTTATATCTGTTTTATTTTGGTTGTCTTTAAGTAATCTTCAGTGTAGAGGTCTTGTAAATCTTTCAGATTTATTCCTAGTTATTTGATGTCTTTTGATAGTGTTTTAAATGGTATTGTTTTAAAATGTTATTTTCCAATTGTTCCTAGTATGTAAAAATTTAATTGACTTATATATATTGACTCCATGTCTAGAAACATTGCAGAATTCCTTAATTATGTTGAAGTTTTTATAGATTTACAGATTTTTCTACATACACAATCATGTCATTTGAAAATAATGACAGTTTGCTTCTTTCTCTTGTAATCTTTATGCCTTTTATTTTTCTTGCCTTATTGCACTAATAGGAATTCCAGCAAAATGCTGAGTAAAAGAAGTGATAATGGACATCCTTGCTTTATTCCTTATCTTAAGTGAAAAACATTTATTGTGTTCCAGTAAGTATGATGTTAGCATAAGTTTTAAAATGATTCCCCTTATCATATTAAAGAAATTTCCTTCTATCCCTAGTTTGCTGAGAGTTTTTTTTTTTTTAAATCATGAATGGGTATTAAATTTTGTCAGGTGTTTTTCGTAAATCTTGTTGAGAAAAATCATGATTTTCTTTTTTCCTTGATGTGATGAATCACACTAATTGCATTTTGAATGTTGAACCAACTTTGCATTCCTGAGATAAACCTCATTTGTTCCTGTTGCATTATCCCTTTTATATATTTCTGGATTTGATTTGTAAATATTTTGTGGAGGATGTTTATATCAGTGTTTATGAAGAATATTGGTATGTGGTTTTGTTTTTGCTGTTTCGCATGTGGCTGGCTTTGTAGAATTTATCGGAAATGTTCTCTCATTTTCTGAGTGTGGGTATATTTGTATTATTTGTTTATTAGGTGTTTGATAGAATTTACCAGTGAAGACATCCGGGACTGGGTCTATTCTTTGTTGGGAGATATTAAATTGTGGGTTCAATTTGTTTACTAGCTATGTGTGTGTGTGTGCTCAGTCATGTCCGATGCTTTGCAACCCCACATGCTGTAGTCTGCCCGGCTCCTTGTCCATGGAATTTTCCAGGCAGGAATACTGAAATCAGCTGCCATTTCTTACTCCAGAGGCTCTTCCTGACCCAGAGATCCAAGCTATGTCTCCTGCATCCCCTGCACTGGCAAGCGGATTCTTTAGCACTAGTGCCACCTGGGAAGCCCTATAGGGCTGTTTACATTTTAAATGTCTTCTTTTTCTCTGTTTTGGAACTGTTGTCTTTCAAGGAATTTGTCCATCTCATCTAGATTGTTGACATGATGTTCTTCATTTTATCTCCTTATTATCCTATGAGTATCTATACGATCTGTACTGATACCACCTCTTTAACTCCTGATACTAGTATTTTGTGTTTTCTCTTCTTCCCCCTTAATCATCCTCACTAGCTTTGTTTGACAGCCTCTGAAATGGTTCCCAGTTGTATCTGCCTCTTGATATTCATCCTTGGTATACATCCTTGTGTAATCCCCATCACTTGAGTATGAGCTGAATCTTGTGAATCACTGTCAATGAATAAAATACGGAAAATGTGATGGGGTGTTACCTTGGAGGTTGGTTTACAAAGTGACTCTCACTTCCATTTTGCACATCCTTTCTTGCTCTTTTGCTTGTGTTTCTCATAAACAGCAATATAATCGATGTTGCTTTCTAGTTCAGTCTGTCAATCTGTGCCTTTCACAAGGAGTGTTTGGACCATTTACATTTAATGCAGTTACTGATATGATTTAGATTTAAGTCTCCTTTCTTGGGTTATATTTTTTTATTTGTATTTTCTGTCCTTTGTTCCTCTGTTTCTCCTTTCCCACCTTCTTTTAGCTTAACCAAATATGTGTTATAGTTTCTGTGTACTTTGAAGTATTTGTTTGGTTAATAAGAAAACTTCAAGTTAGAAAATAATCTTTATGATTTTTGATCAGGAAAAAACCTGCCATAAGCTTATACTCTGAGAGGCTGTTAGTCTAGAATAGAGAGGATTATTCACTAGTTTCATTAATGTGATCATCATGGTGTTGATGGATCTGCATAGCACAGAGCAGGCTGGATATCCTCCTTGTTCTCGCTGGGATTTTCTGTGAGGCTCTAGCCCATGAGTCACACTGGCAGTGGATTCTGCGAGGACGGTCCACACAGGGCTCAATCTATGGTTAATGCTTTCTTTGGGAGTGCGCATTTCAGTTCCATGTCAAGCTGGGTCTCTTTCCCGGGGATTCCTGACTTCTGCTTGCTGTCACCATCTCTTTCCATCACATCTGCTTCCCTCAGTTTGATAAGTGGCAGGGAATATTCTGAAACTTTAGAGAAAAGCTGTTTGTGGGAGTCACAGATGCCGGTGTTTTGGATAACCTTCAGACATGCTCGGACTTTAAGGGGTTCGGATGCAAACAGTGCTTTGGTCCCCTCCTCTATCCCACACCGGTGCTTATTTTAGGAAAAAAGAGCCGTGACTTATAGGCGTTGAGTTATCATTCACTCTATTCCTTTCCATTTTTGCTTTGTTTATGACTTAGATTAATTCTGAACCTCTTGTACCTGGACTCCTATGAAAATTCCAATAAAGCAAACATGATTAAAGTTGGATTGCCTGTAGAAACCAAGATGCTGTTTCCCCCCGCAGCAGGTTCAGCATCTAAATAAAGGGGGAGGCCCAGACTCTGCACATCAGCCTTTTACGCAGGGCACAGTGGGAATACCTCTGCTTAGATCCATAAATACAAACCAGGAAATCTTTATCTTTAACGGGACTTTTCTCTACAGCTTTTAAAAAATCCAATATGAGATTATAGCTTTGATCATAACTTAATTTTTCATTTCCATTTGAACTTTAATTTTACTTAAATTTTCTTCTGACAAATCTCCAAAGGAATGTTTAAGTGACACAGCATAATGCTGGCAGATTATTCATACACCAGCCCTTAGGCTACCAAGAAAGCCTTCATCATCTCAGAGTGAGTTTTATTGGAATCTGTAGCTCACAAAATATTACTTTATGACAGCCCCTGTGCAGTGGAATTTAAAGGCTTAAGTTTTGGGAGAATTTACATTTTGGTAGCATCCTCTGCTACACCTTTTAGGAACATTAAACTTCCCCAGTGATACTCCTGTGGAAACGTGTTAGGTAATCCTCTTGCGTTTATCTCCGGATAGGTGTGTGGGGCTTGGAACAGCCTTTTGGCCTCTTTCTCTTTGGGGCACCAGGAGTAGAAGGAAATAGCTATGCCCTTCAGTTCAATGTACTTTCCAAGGGAAGGCTGGTCTGTCTGTGAACACGGATGCAAAATCCTGTCCCAAAGCTGCTGCAAAGAGCTGATTGTACTTCATGCATTGAACAGATATTCGTTAAGCACCAGCTTTCTCCAGGTGCTCTTCTAAGTCTTGAGGACATGCCAGTGGGTAGGTCAGACATTGTAGCTGCCTTCGTGGAGCTCGTGGGCTGGTAGAGAGGACAGAAATTAAACTAAAACACACAGCATATGCCCATCATAACTGGGGATGAGAGCTATGAAGAAAAGAACATCTTCATGGAAGAGGAGTTTCAGCTGAGACCTGGAGGATGGGTGGAGGTTAGCCAGATGAAAGGATTTTTCTCCAACAATATAGAGAGATGCCTTCATTCGCATTTCCCTTGTTCCCCATGAATTTGAACCTCTTTGTGTAGTTATTGGCAGCTTGGATCTAGTTTTGTGAAATTTGCTTCCTCACGTCCTTTCTCTCTCTCTCTCTCTCTCTTTTTTTTTTTTTTTAGTGAGTCGTTTTGCTTGTTGATTTGGGAGAGTTTTGCTTTTCACAGGGAGGTTTTGGCCCACCTGTACTGTGTGGTATTCTCCAGGTGGGCTTGCATGTGCATGGAGACTGGGTGGTTACTGCACTGCATGGAGCAGTCTGAACTGGTGGCCTTGAAGAATGCTGGTTTACTTGAATCAGTCTGGGACCAAGTGGGTGCTGTGTGTCTCAGAGTCTGCGTGGGGCTTGTTTTATCTGCGGCACTGGATTACAGAAGCCAGGGCTTATATTGAAGAGAGATCAGCATTCCTTATACTGAGCTCCGCACTCCATGGGGTTCTATTATGAATCAGTAATCCTAGCAGGAATTCTTCCCATGGAGCCTCTAAAGTGAAAGTGAAAGTCTCTCAGTTGTGTCTGACTCTTTGCGACCCAATGGAATACAGAGTCCATGGGATTCTCCAGGCCAGAATACTGGAGTGGGCAAAGTCGTTCCCTTCTGTAGGGGACCTTCCCAATCTAGGGATCGAACCTAGGTCTCCCACATTGCAGGCGGATTCTTTATCAGCTGAGCCACCAGGGAAGCCAAAGAATACTGGAGTGGGTAGCCTGTCCCTTCTCCAGCGGATCTTCCTGCATTGCAGCTTCCTTACCAGCTGAGCTTCCAGGAAAGTCCATGGAGCCTCTAAACACCTGCTTATCTTTCATGGTGCGAGCAGGGGCGCTTTTATTTGTATAAAAGGTAACTGATTGAGGTAGTAAACATTAGGGTGCTATTTTTCTCCTCAACGCTGTATCTGTAGATGTTTCCCCTGACTTCTTTAAAGACCACGTTTACTCTATTGATTAGCCAAACAAAGCAGCACTTAGAGCCTGGTGCTGGGACCTATGAGAGTTTATTGAATGTTTCTTCTCCATATTTCTTGCCCTTGCAAGAAATTTCTCGTGAAATTCCTCTCTTGTGAAAATAAAGGCCGTAGACAGGGAGAAGGGAAATCCCATGTCTTGATCCTTCTGGATTTGTCAGTAAAGCCCGTGCACTGGGAAGGCAGATTCCCATGATGCTGTGCCCTCATGCTGTGCACGGTGCAGACATCACTAATGCATCCCAGCCTCCATCCTGGTCAGAGCGTCACGATCGTCCTCCATGCAGTGCTCTAGGAAGTCAAGGAATTGCAGCAGGCATGTGAAAGGAACCATCTTTGCCTTCCTCAACAGAATTCTTTCCCTTTCACTTTCCTACTCCAGTTAGGGCCCACTGTATCTCTTTAGCCTAGAATTTTCCAAGAAGCACTAATCTGACAAGAGTTTTGAGGTTAAAAAAAATTGGGAAATACCACACACTCAGATCATTAAAGGATCTTTACTACTGGAGTGGAAAAATGTGCATAATTTAGTTAACTTAAAAAAATAGTTCTGAGTCCCTTTGCTATTCACCTTGAAACTATCACAACATTGTTTGTTAATCAGCTATATCCCAATACAAAATACAAAAGTTAAAAAAATCGTGCTTATCAGCATCCTAAAAAGCATGGAATTTGTTGTCAGAAATGGTGTTTAACTTATTCACCAATTGAAGACATATTTATTGATATTACAGTAGCTACTCTGTGTTAGGTACTATTCTGGGTGATAGGTGCTCCAGAGAAAAATAAAACAGAGAAGGTGGATAGTACATTGCAGGGTTGAGGGGTTTCAATGTCAGCAGGATGGTCAAGGATGAAATGATGGTACCTGAACATGGAGGAGATGAGGGGGTGAGATGTGTTGATAACCAGGAAGACATTCCAGGCAGAGATAGCAGCAGGTAAAAAGGTCCTGAGAGAGGGACGTGTCTGTTGTGTTCAAGAAGAGCAACAAGGACCCTGCAGTCCCGGTCCTGGGCATACATCTGGAGAAAAACATGATCTGAAAAGATACATGCACCCAAATGTTCATTGCAGGACTGTTTACAATAGCCAAGACATGGAAGCAACCTAGATGTCCATCGACAGAGGAATGGACAAGAAGATGTGGCGCATATACACAGTGGAATATTACTCGGCCACAGAAAAGAATGAAATCATGCCGTTTGCAGCTCAGCAGCGACAACAAAGAAGAAGATAGCATGGGGAGGATAGCAAGAGTCCATTCAGGACATTTTAGGTTTGAGGTGCCAGTTAAACAGGCAAGTGGAAGTATTGAGAAGCAGAATGGAGACTCTGGAGTCAACTTGCTGAACCACTTTATAGCTTTGTGACCCTGGATAAACGACCCAGTGTCTCTGCGGCTTAATTTTTTCTCATCTGTGAAACGAGATCATGATAGTCCTTCCCTCATAGGGTTATTATGAGGTATAACTGAGTTAGTGTTTGTAGAATGCTTAGAACAATGCCTGGCATACAGTAAGTGCTAAATGTTTATCCACTGTTGTTACTGTATGTACAAAGCTGGCTCATGCTCTTTCTCTTGGTGATGACAGCTGTTTAAGATTCTAAACAGGGAGTTGTTCCGTCGCTAAATCGTGTCCAACTCTTTTGTGTCCCCGTGGATTGTAGCCTGCCTGGCTCCTCTGTGAATGGGATTTCCCAGGCAAGAATACTGGAGTGGGTGTCATTCTTTTCTCCAAGGGGTCTTCCTGACCCAGGGATTGAACCTGTGTCTCCTGCTTTGGCAGGTGGATTCTTTACCACTGAGGAACCTGGGAAGCCCAAACAGGGAGTTACACTGAAGTTTTAGAATGAATTGTAAAGACAATTTAGAACCTTTGCTGATTTGGATACAAGCTTTTACCAGATACTCTTTTTTGAAAGGGAGGGACCTTGTAGAATTGTGATGATGGGAGATTTATCATAAAAGGTTAAGTCAGATGCTGGAGTCATTTCCCAGAGAGCATGCCTTTCCTGTGCTGCCCTGCACCAACAGATTCTTTATGCTCTCTCTCTGTCGGCTGCAGCTCCCACTCAGTCTATGCTGCTCCCTGCAAGACCTCAAGGCGAAGTATCAGATCACTGCTGGGTCAAAACAGCCTTTAATCTCCTCCGTATTCTCTCCTATCATTGGGGTTTGCAAGACAATTTGGTGTAAAGTGAGAAGAATCATTTCGAGAAGCAGCAGCCACTGGGAGTGAGGCTTATTTCACCTCTCCCATGGCTGGCATCTCAGCAAAACTTTGGGAATCTCAGTTGGCTGGTTGGAACAGAAATATGAAATTAGTATTTTTACTTCCACTTAAGCTTCTCAGTGGAAAAAAAAAAAGAAACCCGGCTGTTCCTGGGGCTTGGCAATGGAGTTGGTTACTCGCTTATTAAATTTCAGTTGGTGGGTCCCCAGGCTAGTCACTGTCATTATTCTGCTTGCATTTCATGCCTGGCAGGGTTGAGGGTGGCACTCGACAAGTCTCATTTCTGTGCTCAGACCAGGAGATTTTCCTGGGTACTCAGGTGTGCAGACTTTTTCTCTCTTCTCTTGAATCTGTTCCATATCCTGGGCTCCCGATTCTCTCCCCTCCATCCTTCCCACCGCTCACTTAAAATAGAATCACAAAAGTAACACTTACTTGTGGGTGAAACAAATGAAAAGAGCAGAAAAGTTCTTAGAAGAAAGGTGTATATTCTCTTTTCTCCTCACCTCACCCTTTCCTGAGGGTACCCCTTACCCCCTCCCCCTCGATGGTGTGGAGTAATTGATTCCAGACTTTTTGGTGCATTAACTAACACATACCTGATCTCAGACATAGACACTGTGCCCAAGGATCTTAAAGTACAAGTTATTTTATTTTTTTCATTTTTAATTTAAACAGTTCAATTTAAAAAGGGTTAAGAATCTGAAAAAGTTAAGGAGGACCCTAGAAGAGCATACCATGTGAGTCCACTGGCTTAGTCACACCATTATCAAAAGAGACATTTAAATTTGATAAAAATTTTATACACAGAAAATGGGAAAGAATACGTCCATATGATAAAGGCAATTATGCTTCACAAATAAGACCAGCTAGGCTATTTATTGATTTATTTATGTGGACAACTGTAATTCACGAATGCTCTTTCTCCCCTGCTTTCTTCTCGTACTTTTTAAAAAAAAATTTCTTCTCCAACATGGGTAACTAGCTGGAAATAGTACAGTTCACAGCCTCTTACCAACAACGAGGAGAAAGAAAACAAGACCAAAATGTACACTAGAATGTGCTGGAATGATATTGTACAATTAATTTTTTCTCATAGACATGGGTCACCTCTTTGTTTTGTTCAGCTCTTCTTGTTTTGCGCAGCATGCAATCTTGTAGATGGTGCTACAGCATATATAGTCTAACAGCACAGCAGTGTCCTGCTTCCTCTCACACTGCCTTTGAAATACAAGTGATTTTACATGGTCATTCTTGTGGTTGAGTCAGCTGTAGTGATGGTGGATGAACCTAGAGAACGTTATACAGAGTGAAGGAAGTCAGAGAAAAGCAAATATTGTATATTAATGCATATATATATATATATATATATATATATGGAGAAGGTAATGGCACCCCACTCCAGTACTCTTGCCTGGAAAATCCCATGGGTAGAAGAGCCTGGTAGGTTGCAGTCCATGGGGTTGCGAAGAGTGGGACGC
>SJYV01019187.1:565222-651471 GCA_006410875.1 Neotragus pygmaeus
TGTGGGGAGGGGAGGGAGGCACAAGACAGAGGTGGTATATATATCTGCTAAGTCGCTTTAGCTGTGTCTGACTCTTTGCAACCCTACAGACTGTAGCACGCCAGGCTCCTCTGTCTATGGAATTCTCCAGGCAAGATACTGGAGTGAGTTGCCATGCCCTGCTCCAGGGGATCTTCCTGACCAAGGAATTGAACCTGTCTCTCATCATATGTCCTGCTTTGGCAGGACGGTTCTTTACCACTAGGTGCTACTCGGGAAGCCCATTATATGTATAATTATGGGTGATTTGTGTTGCTGTATGACAGAAATCAACACAGCATTGTAAAGCAGTTTTCTCCAATTAAAAATAAATTTTAAAGGATAAAAACATAAAGTAATACAAAAAGGCTTATAATGAACAAAAATTTTTTTTTGTCTTGGTTCACTGCCCTTGAATTCTTTTAGTGTCAAGACCCTGGTGGGACTTAGCACCATGACTCAGAAACTATGGGTATGTCTGTGGTTCTTGATCAACTTTATTTATTATTAATTCAGATTTCTGGCTTTGCTAGGTGAGATTTAATTTCATTTCCATCCCATACTGCCTCGTCTCTCAACTTTGACAGATTGTCATTTTTACTATATATAGTAAAAATAATAAATAGAACTGAATTATTTTGGCTTTGTAAATAGTGTTCTTTTCAGAGCTATACTAAGATGATATTTTATTTCTTTTTTCCCTGGAGTTTGTAGTTGCTTTTTCTTTTTCCCTTTTTCAAACTATTTGTTGTGTCTAAAATGTTTTCAAGATTTTTCTTATGTTGCATATGTAGTCAAGGTCTTTTTTATTTTTCCTGATGACACTTTTCTAAGATTTCTGCTGGTCCACTGTACACTGTACAGCTGTAATCCTTGGATTTCCCTGATGGATGTTGGGGATTTCATTGGCTTTCAGATTTTCAGGCTCTCTGGGCTTTCTGAAGGCAGATTGGTTTCCTGGGTGGCTGATCCCTCTCATTTCTCATGTTGTCTTTGTTGAAGTTTTTCCTACCCTGCTTCCTGTTCCCACTTCCTCACCACAGTCCTCTAAGGACTTATTAGAATCTATCTTTAACCCATGATTCCTCCTCTTTTAATTTTTACAGATCAATTGCTTTTAAAATTCCTTCACTGTCATTTTAATGGGTTTTTAGGAGGAGAGAAATGCGTGACTTAGTCTGCTGTTTTGAACCAGAAGTTCCACTTAAGGTTAAAAAAAGGCTCTCACAATTTCTGTCTCTCTGTGTGTCTCTCTCGGTATTATTATTTTCACTTAGGTATAATCTAGTGATTGATGACAGTACAGTCAGATAAAGCTAGGTAGAACTTAGTGCTTATATGCCACAGTGAATATCATCAGGGTTCACCTGCTGGGCTTCTCTGTCCGTGGGATTTCTCAGGCAGACATTCTGGAGTGGGTTGCCATCTCCTTCTCCAAGGGATCTTCCTGACCCAGGGATTGAACCCCTGTCTCCTGTACCAGCAGGCAGATTCTTTACTGCTGAGCCAATGGCACCTCCTTTCCAGAAACTTTCCCCAACCTGCCCAGGCATGAGCAGCAGAGGGCAGAGGTGAAAAGCGTGGATTGGAGATTAGGTAGCAGTGCCAACATTTTCCAAGGTTAGTGAACTTGGGCATGTTATTTAGCACCTGTGAGTCTCTGTTTGCTCACCAGTAGAATGAGGGAGGAAAATGTACGTATCAGTGTCATTTTGGCTGGGTTAGAAATTTGTGGGCAGAGACCACACCCACATAACACTGTGTGCTTAGACTCAATTCCCAATTCATGAGAAGCTTGAATAGGAGGGTTGGTGCTCACCTAGGGTGACATTGTCTGTAAATAGCAAGATCTCGCTAGACTTGAGAAGTTAATTTCCTACTGTGCCATCATCTATCACTTCTTTTTTCATATCTGGGGTTTGCATTATTATTTTTCCCATACATGCAGATATTTTATTTATATCAAAGAGGCGCCACAGAGCAGTGGGAGAGGACACTTCTCAGTAAATGACCTGGAGTCCACTAGTTATTCATATGGGAAAAATTCATCTTGACTCGTCACATTATAAGCCAAAAATCAATTCCAGGTGGATTTTAGATCTAAATGTGAAACTTTAAAGTAACATTTCTAATAGGTAACATAGAATATTTTCACGACCTTAGGGTAGGCAAAGATTTCTTAGAACAAAGCACACGAGCCATAAAGAAAAATTGATAAATTGGGTCTTATTGATATTAAGAATTTCTGNATCTAAATGTGAAACTTTAAAGTAACATTTCTAATAGGTAACATAGAATATTTTCACGACCTTAGGGTAGGCAAAGATTTCTTAGAACAAAGCACAAGAGCCATAAAGAAAAATTGATAAATTGGGTCTTATTGATATTAAGAATTTCTGTTCATCAAAAGGCACCTTCAAGAGAATAAAAGACGCAGGCACAGAGGATAAGCATTGCCATATATTTATCTGATAAAAAGACTCACATCTGAGATATGAAACTTACTCCCACAAATTCATCTAGAGAAAGATAACCCATAGGAAAAAAGTGGGCACAGATTTGACCAGACATTTTGCCAAAAAAAAAAAAAAAAGGCTTCCCTGGTGGTCAGACAGTAAAGAATCTGCCGGCAATGCAGGAGACCTGGGTTCAACCCCTGGGTCAGAAAGATCCCCTGGAGAAGAGAATGATGACCCACTCCAGTGTTCTTGCCTGGAGAATCCCATGGACAGAGGAGCCCGGCGGGCCGCGGTCATGGGGTCACAAAGAGTCAGTCAGTTAGTCATGACTGAACGACTAACACTTCACACACACACACAGAACTGAATCATAATTAAGTATAAATGAAAAGGTGCTCCATATCATTACTCATTATGAAAATGTAAATTACATCCATTAAGAGACACACTACATGTGCACCATGAGGGTTGAAAGGGAAAATGCGGACAGGAGCAAGTGTTGGTGAAGATGTGGAGCAAATGGACTGCTCATGCAGGGCTGGCTTACTGTTCAAAGCACTTCTGTAAACTCGTTTGGTGGTTGGCATCATTTTTCAGAAGAAACACACAGACAAGTTATCCCCTTCAGAGAGTAGTTACCTCCTTTTTTTTTTTTTTAATATCTAGTTATTTCTTTGGCAGCACTGGGTCTCAGTTGCAGCACTTGAGACCCTTGATGCTCGCTATTGCACGCACAGTCTTTAGTTTCAGCCTGAGGAATCTAGTTCCCTGACCAGGGTTCAAACTTGGGCACCCTGAGTTGGGCATGAGGCGTCTTAGCCACTGGATTACCAGGAAAGTCCCATGGCCCCTTCTTGGTATCAATCCAGACACAGCTTCAGCAAGCCTGAATTGTTCACAGGAAAGAGCTCTGAAACTGTTCCTTTTCAAGACTCCCATAGTCACATGCTCCTTACTATAGCAATGTGATAACTTGTGCACACACCTGTCCTCCCCAACAAGCCATGAGCCCTGCAGACAGGGACCATATCCTGTTACCTTCTGGATTTCCCGGTGGTCTGGATAGTGTCCAATACCTAGAGGATGCTTAGTAAGTGTTGAGAGGCTACATGGATGAAACCCCATATGAATCACACGTAGTGTCAGCTTGTACTTCATTACATAAAATGTGCAGGTAGAATTGCCAAGGTGGAAAGCAGGTTTAGGATATTTTGATTCAATATGGTGCATGTGTTGTGAGTGGATCTCACTTGGGGTGGGAGAAGGTCTTCAAGCCACATCTCAGAACATACAGGCAGGCATCTTCCAGGACTGTTGATATTTAGGATGGATTTTCTCCAAATTGGGAAGACCTGGCTGAAATGACAGATGACATGGGATATATTAGATTCACTGAGGGGCCTCTGGGGCCCAGGGAGAGATGCGCCACCCTTCACAGGGCCTGGCACTGAGTTTCAGGGAGTGGCTGAGATGTGTTGGACTTCATAAGGGCTCGCGAACAGAGAAAACCAGTGTTTTCAGATGCAAGCTTGGAATAGGGAGGCACAGAGCGGGCACTGCACAATTTCTGGATGGATTTGCCACCTCGTTTCCTCTCCCACGGGTGGCTCCGTTTAGCATGCCCCAGCTTGGGAGCCGCAGGCATTCACGCGCTTGGTGAACTTGAGTGACGCCTCCCTGGGCAGGTCAGGAGCCAGGCCCAGTGAGGCGGCAGTGAGCTTCCCTTTGTGCCGGGTGCCCAGCCAGTTGCTCTTCCGTAAGGTGTTTAATTCTGTCTTCACACCCACCCTGATATACAGATACTGCTGGCTGGCTTTAGAGATGAGGGATTGCAGGCCTGGCAGCGATGCTAGCTGCTCGGAGTCGGGCTCAGCCGGGTGCCGAGGTTCGAATGCAGGCCTGACGCTCCACCCACTACAATGCGCGGGGCAGGGGGTGTTTCCCCTCCCTGCGGTCCTCTGCGGTGGCACCCCGTATGGCGGCTGATGAGGGAGCAAGGACCAGGTGGCACGGCTGCCCTGGCCATGGCTGTCCCTGCAGCGCTGGGACTCAGCATTAGTGCCCTTCTTGATTTGTGAGAGATTAGGCTGGAAATGGGAGAAGGCAATGGCACCCCACTCCAGTACTCTTGCCTGGAAAATCCCATGGGTAGAGGAGCCTGGTAGGCTGCAGTCCATGGGGTTGCTAAGAGTCGGACACGACTGAGCGACTTCACTTTCACTTTTCACTTTCATGCATTGGAGAGGGAAATGGCAACCCAGTCCAGTGTTCTTGCCTGGAGAATCCCAGGGACGGGGGAGTCTGGTGGGCTGCTGTCTATGGCGTCGCGCAGAGTCGGACACGACTGACATGACTTAGCAGCAGCAATCTGGAAATGATTCTCGGTCAGATTCACCTTCTTCACCAGACCCCTTTCCTGCAGAGCCAAGAGGGTTGTCTAAGCAGAGGCTTCTTATTCTGTGGTCCATGGGTTCCAAGATGGATGGGTGGGTGGGTTTTAGAGGTGGGAGTGGGTGGTGATGGTCTGAATTCCCCTGGAGGTATGGGGTGCTTTGGGTGTCCTTCCTCTGGAGGTCACAGCTCCCATCAGATTCTCAAGAGGGAGGGGTCCACCGCACCGCTGGTTACATAAATGGTTCATGGTGCACTTTCTTGGTTTTTCTCTCATTAAACCCTCCTGGTGAATTGGTGAGGCATGTGCTTTGTTCTCCCCACTTAAGTACGAGGACACGGTGGGCTGGAGAGAGAGGTGAGGTCATTTGGCCAAGGTCACACAGCTAGTACTGACTAGAGCTGATGTCCCAGCCTCCACTCTGACTTTAGGATATATATCCTGCTGACCAAATAGGAAACCAGTCCTCGGGTGGCTACATCTCTGTGGTTCGTTAGGGAAATGTGGGTGCTGCAGCTCAGAGTGCTCCCGAGGGGAATGTGGGGAGGTGGAGCCACAGAGCCCCAGCTCCATTGCATGGGCTTCGGTTTTGGAGCAGCTGGGGGCAATCCCATCTCATGGGGCATCTGGAGATTGGAAGCACCAGGGCCGACCTCTCCATGAGGCACAGCAGGAATGTGCTTGTGTGCTAAATCACCTCAGTCGCGTCCGACTCTTAGTGACCCCATGGACTGTACTCTGCCAGGCTCCTCTGTCCATGGGATTCTGCAGGCAAGAATGCTGGAGTGGATCGCTGTGCCCTCCTCCAGGGGATCTTCCCCATGCAGGGATTTAGCCCGAGTCTCTTTCGTCTCCTGCGTTGGCAGGTGGATTCTTTACCACTAGCACCCCCTGGGAAGCCCCGGGGCTCTGAAAATGTTCTAATTTCTTTTAAAATCAGAAGAAGAAAAGAGAAAGTTTAGAAAAAATTTAAATATATGATAGTGATATATTCATCTTTATACCACCAACAACAAAAAATAATGTATATTTATGGAGGAAAGGAGCCTGTGAAGGCAGAAGTGCCTCAGGCCCACAGAAGTCATGTTGCACCCTGAAAAGGGCAGTGTGGGTCATATCAGAAGCTGGTTTATCTGCCTGGGAAATTCATCTGGATTCTTGAGCCTCGTGAATCATGATGGAACCGTTTGGAAAATGTATAAAGTGAGAAGGATGGGTGACAGCTGTGTGCAGCGCTTGGGGGCTGATGAGGCCAATGACTCTGATGTGTGGAGCGGGAGACACTGGATACGAACTCTCAACGCAGCCCATCTGCTGTGGAACGAGGGGGGGAGGCTGCCTGTCTGTCCAGGTGAGATATCTCAAGTCAGGATGAGTATTTACATGTTTAATTCCACCATCACTGCCCATGGGCCATGTCATCTCTGGTGATTAAATGGAGACAGAGGGATGTGCTTGGAATTCCTATCTGCCAAGATCTAAGTAAACAGTGTTGAAAGGGCCACTACCATTTTCCTCATTTCCCAGAAGTGGAAATGATTGGGGTTTCCTGGAACAGCTTCTGAGGAGTGATCTCTGTGTAGCTGGGCCCAGAGCTGCCTCTGCAGGTGTTTGGGGTGACTTCCTTCTGTTTCAGGGGCCTGACGATGTCAGGGGACAAGAGTCTCGATTATGCCTGATGTGCATTTAGCGGGGATTCCATTGGTTAAGTGCAGTGGGTGCTTTTGCAGGAAATGTAAAGTCCTTTTAAGTGTGCTTTGCTGATAAATGTGTTCTTGAAGAGCACCAAGGAGGTCACGTATTGAGTTGCTGTGCTGCATTGTTCCTTTCAGAAGATGAGGTTGGGGGCACCTTCTGTCTTTCCCCTAAGACCAAACAGATGGTCACAGTGGATGTCCAGCCCTCTCTGCTTTCACATCATCTAGAACTTTCAGAGGCACCTGAAGCCAGAATGCAAAGAAGGCCTGTCATACATGCTCGTGCACCTGAGTTTGGAGAGTTACCTGCTAGTGGACAAGGACAGATTTTTGTGACAGATGCCTCCTGGCCCCTGTTGCCTCAAGTCTCCTCCTCTTTAGGTTTCTCCTCCTCGAGCCATGAGAGAGCTCGTTTGCTCCACCCTTCCCATTGCTCGCTCT
Organism: Neotragus pygmaeus; assembly: GCA_006410875.1. Lineage (NCBI taxonomy): Eukaryota > Metazoa > Chordata > Mammalia > Artiodactyla > Bovidae > Neotragus > Neotragus pygmaeus. Next base: position 572,230 of record SJYV01019187.1, read on the forward strand.
CTGCTCCAGCCACATGGACTGCCTTATGTCTCCTGGATTGAACCATACTTCTGAGAAGGAAATGGCAACCACTCTAATACTGTCTCTTGGAGAATCCCATGGACAGAGGAGCCTTGTGGAGCCTGGTGGACTACGGTCCACGGGGTTGCAAGAGTCGGACATGACTGAGCGACTAAACCACCACCCACCTGTACCACAGGGCCTTTGCATCTGCCGCTCTTTACCAGACATGCTCTCTCTACCCAGGTAACTCCTATTCATTCTTTGAATCTCAGGTCAATGGTAACTCAAGGACACTTTTTCTCCCTCTCTCCTCTTTGTCAGATGCCATATTGATTTTTCCTTTTATTTTAAACTTTAAAAAATTGTGATAAGATACATGTAACATATTATTTGCCATTTAAATAATTTTTGAGTGTAAAGTAGCATTAAGTACATTCATACTGTTGTGCAACCATGACCACTATTTATTTCCAAAATGATTTTTCTCATCCCAAATAGAATCTTGGTGCCCATTAAGCAATAACTCCCCTTTCCTCCTTCCTCTTCCCCGCTACCAGTGTTATGTAACTCCTATTCTACTTTCTGTCTGCAAGTAATGCTTTTTAAAGAATTTTTTTTTAATAAAAAAATTTTATTAATTAATTATTATTAAATTTTTTTTGGCTATGCTGCATGGCATGTGGGATCTTAGTTCCCCAACCAGGGATTGAACTTGGGCCTCCATTATTGGAAGCATGAAGTCTTCACCACTGGGCCCCCAGGGAAGTCCCTGAAAATGTTGCTTTTTAAGAGGCAGGAGAGGGCTGGTCTGTGAAGGCAGTCCTGGGCCTTCAGCTCTGATATAAAAGAGCAGAGTCACATTTTGGGAAATTAACGGGGATCTGCATAGGTCTAGATTCCAGCTAAGGGCCTTTAACTAGGTCACTTCCACCGACTGTTATTAAATCTGGCCAGCACTCCTGAACTGGGCCTCAGATTTTCCCACTAGGGGCTAAACGAATCCTTCCTGATATCTTCACTCTGTGAATTGGGGTTGGAATTACTTAGTTGGAATTTGTGTTGACTTAAAGCCAAAAGGGAGACTGAGAGTCCTCACTGTGGTGGAGGGAATTCTGAGATGGTTCCTGAAGATTCCTGCCTCTGATGTCTGTCCATGCCCCTTCTCCTGGTCATTCACACACCAATCAGCTACTTCAGTAAAGAGATCTTGCAGATTAAGATCCCAAATCAGTTGCCCTTAAGGTAGGGAGGTTATCTAGGTGGGCCTGATCTATGTGAGTGCTTTAAAAGCAGAGAGTTTCCTCTGGTTGCAGATGGACGCATCAGAGACTTGAAGCATGAGAAAGACTGGAACCCCTGTTGCTGGCGGTGGCCACGTGGCAAGGAATGTGAGTGCCTTGGTGGAACTAAGAGTGGCCCCGGGGTCGCTGTCAACAGGAAACTGAATTTTGTGCCCAAGAGGAAAAGGAAGTGAGGCTTGGTGAGCACAGGTGTGCACAGAGCTTCTGGTGGCACAGGGGAAGTCAGTTCTAAAGGTTCTGAGAAGGATCTGGTGGAGATGGTGCCTGAACTGCGTTGTTGTTGTTAGTCACTCAGTCATGACTGACTCTTTTGCAACCCCAGGGACTGTCAGGCTCCTCTACTGGGGGTTCTTCAGGCAAGAATACTGGAGTGGGTTGCCATTCCCTTCTCCAGGGGATCTTCCTGACCCAGGGATGGAACCCTTGTCTCCTGCATTGACAGGAGGGTTCTTTACCACTAGCGCCACCTGGGAAACCCCTACATGTGAGTGGGGATGGCATTCAGGCAAAGGCACGGAGTGGAAAATGCGTCGGTATGGTTAGAGAGCGACCAGTATCTATTCAGAGCAGGAGCGATTATGCTGAGCAAGTTCAGTGCTTTGCTGGAGTTTACAGAAAGCCCGAAATAGAAAGCAGTAGGTCCAAGAACAAGGCCCTCCGAAGACTCCTTTATTTTCCTTGGAAGTCTTTTATGGGGCTCGAGAGTCTCCATAAAACTCATCACGTCTCACAGACACCAAGTCTGCCATACTTTTTGTTGGAGCACCTGTGAAATGTGTCTAAGGAGAGAGAGGAAGGTGCCCCAACATGCCTTAGCTCCAACTCTTTCTAGAGAGGGCGCAGGAATAATGTTTCTGGGCAGGTATAGTCATGGCTCTTTTTGCGTGACTGCCAGGAAGTGGCCTGGAGTCTTTCCATATTGGGGCCACAGCCTGATGCCCCAAGTGTTGGATAGAGTGGGCTGGGGACTCCAGGGAGTCAGAGGAAGCTCTGGGCATGACAGGGCTCTGGAGTGTGAACGTACAGCTGAGACCCCTGTTACACTGTCCTCCCTGGTGCTGCTTCAGGGGGTGCTCTCTCTGGTTCATCACTGTGGCTCCAGGGGCCTTCTGTCCATGGCTAGGGGTTTTGATTCTCAGATGCTGATCCTATGTCTTGGGTCAGAGAAGCTACTTGTTTGTGTCTAGTCATTGGGGACTAGATGCATTCTGACTGGACGTAGTTTCTCCACATTTGGGGCCATCTCATCCTCATCATGGGGGCTGTCCTGTGTATTACAGAATGTTGAGGGATACTCCTGGCCCCTACCCACTAGACGTCCGTAACAATCCCCAGCCAAAAGTGCCTCCAGACACTGCCGAAGTCCCAGGACTTGGAGAGGTGGGGGCAAACTTGCCACGGGTTGATGAAAAAGTGAAAGTGTTAGTTGCTCAGTTGTGTCTGATTCTTGGCAACCCCATGGGCTGTAGCCCTCCAGGCTCCTCTGTCCATGGAATTTTCCAGGCAAGAATACTGGAGTGGGTAGCCATTCTCTTCTCCAGGGGATCTTCCCAACCCAGGGATCAAACCTGGTCTCCTGCACTGCAGGCAGATTCTTTACCATCTGAGCCACCTGGGAAACCCAACACTGGCTGATAATCACTGGATTAAAGTAGTGAGAAATCAGAGATCGTCTTTTCCTTTAAGCTGCTAGGTTCTGGGGTGGTGCGTTATTCTGCAACAGATAACGGAAGTGGTGGTTACCACAGCTGGTCCTCCAGTCGCACCTGGGACTCCCGGTGGTGGTTTGGGTGAGCGGGAACCTGATCACTGGCAACAGAAGGGAATCTGCACAACGTGCTGCTCTGTGCAATGACCAGAGTCGGACGAAGGTTCTGGGCCTGACTTCTCCCAGGGTGACCTCTGCAGAAGGCAGCAGGGACCTCACACCTGGTTAAGCTTCCTGATGTGGATGCTAATCACTAATCACCCACGGAGCATCCTGTGTCCCGCCGCCCTGCTAAGCCCTTTGTAGGCTTTCTCTGGCTTCGCCACCATATCTGCCATCTGCTGTGGGTCCTGGGTTATTCCCATTTTACAGAGGAAGACACTGAGGCTTAGAAAGGTGAGGCATATGACCCCCAGCCCCAGAACATAAGTGGGGCCTGAACCCTGGCACATCTGATTCTGAAGCTCAGGCTCTTCACTAAAATTTCCTGATCTGGTTTTGCCCTTAACAAAGAGCATTTCCCCCTACTGCCCCGCCAACCCCCAGCTCTGGGAGTTTCTGAGGAAAAAAATATAATAAAAACATAACCAGAAGCAGTAGAAAAAGCTCCAAAAGGGTAGATGGTGGAAGGCGTCTCTCAGGTCTCCTATCAGGTACAACTGTAACTCAACCAAGTGTGCACTGCTGCTGGGGATGGCGGAGCTGGATGAGCTTTCACGTGTATGTGCGCATGCACACTTGGGGGCTAGGGGTAGGTGAGCCTTCAATCTGGTACTGGGCTGGGCTCCCCGAGAGGTGTGAGTGGTGGCAGCTCACTTCAGCGTCTAGCTGTTTCTCTCCGCCGCACTTGGGAGGCATCCTTCACTCCCCCAGTGAGGCTGGTCTCCAGCTGAGCCATCCCTTTCAAGCAGAGAGGCTCGCGGCACATCAGAAAACCTCTGCTCAGGAGTTTTTGTTCTCTCAGAGCTTATGTGCAGCAGGGACACTTGAGTGTCTAGATCTACCCCATCCTTCGAGGATCAGCTCAGATCCTCCTCCGACTCTTTCACTTATTAGCTCTGTGACCTTGGGTGAATCACTTGGTTTTCCCCTCCGACCCTCCGTTTATGCTCTGAAAAATGAGGGTAACGATAGCGTCTTCCTCATTTTATTTATTTTGCAGGTTAGATGTGGCAATGCATGGAGAAGAGCCAGAGTAGGAATCACATTCCCATGGTAGCGACTGTTGCTAGCTATCATTATTCCCGCATGCATAGGTGGCCCTCTCTCCTGAACTGTGTCCTTGGGGACCTCGAGTTTTGTTGAAGACTGTGAGCTCTGAAGTCAGATAGACTTGAATCCCCATCCGCTAGCTGGGTGTCCTTGGGCATGTCATTCTACCTCTCTGTGCCTCAGTTTCCTGAGCCACGAAATGTAATAGGAATACCCACCTTATAGGGATAAATGGTTTAATGTTCTTGAAACACTTGGAGCAAACTTGCACACGACTAACTGCTATACATGCGTGTGTGTATGTGTGAATTATAAGAAATGCATTTTCTTGGTCACTCAGTCTGTATATCTGTGTCTGTGTGCTCATTTGCTTAGTTGTGTCCGACTCTTTGTGACCCCATGGACTGTAGCCCATAAGACTCCTCTGTCCATGGGATTTTCCAGGAAAGAATACTGGAGTGGGTTACCATGCCCTTCTCCAGGGGATCTTCTTTACCCAGGGATATATCTCCTGCATTGCAGACAAGTTTTTTACCCACTGAGCCACCTGGGAAGCCAGTCCATGTATATATAGGTGTATATAGGGTGTGATTTCACACAGTGCTTACCTTTACTATACCTAATTCACATTCTTCCATTCCTTTCTCGCCCCCTTTCTATTTTTCCATTTAATTAATAAGAGCTGGTGGTTGTGACCCACTGAAATGATTTCATGATCTGTGAATGGGTCATGGCCTGCAGTTTTAAAAACATTGTTGCACTGGCCCTTCCCTCCCGCCTCACGTTAATAGTCAGGTCCCCTGGCTCCCGAAACATCTGTCCCCGCGTCAGCAGCCTTGCCTCGTTCTCTCTGCCCCACCGGGCTCGGCAGATGTATTGTTCTGTGCACCTTTGTGAGCATCAGATTAATTAGATATTTCAGAGGAGGTGGACTTTTAAAGCAATAGCTTCATTAGTATGGCTGTGCTGGAAGCCCTGAAAAGTAAAATTCAGTTATTTGTATGTTAATAAGCCAACTGGGGCTTCAGAAGCCAGCTGATGAGCTTCAGCATTTCTGCAGATCCTCATCCTGCCTGAGCCACTCACGCGCAGCCTTACCGATGGCCCTGTGAAGACCTGCTATCACCGGGGTCCCCACAGACTCGGGATGAGTGAGTGGGAGGCGCCAGACAGGATGGTGTGTGAGCTCTGGTTTGGTTTAGTCCGAACCCCTTCAATGGGCACTGAGTCTTGTGATGCTGATGTTGTTCAGTCACTAAGTCATGTCCGACTCTTGGTGACCCCATGAACTGCAGCACTCCAGGCTTCCATCGCCTCCACCACCTCCTGGCGTTTGCTCAGACTCATGTCCCTCGAGGTCTTCCCTGGTGACTCAGAGGGTAAAGCGTCTGCCTGCAATGCGGGAGACCTGGGTTCAATCCTTGGGCCAGGAAGATCCCCTGGAGAAGGAAATGGCAACCCACTCCAGTACTCTTGCCTGGAAAATCCCATGGATGGAGAAGCCTGGTAGGCTGCAGTCCATGGGGTCGCAAAGAGTTGGACATGACTGAGTGACTTCACTTTCACTTTCATGTCCATTGAGTCAGTGATGGCATCCAATCATTTCATCCTCTGTAATCCCCTTCTCTTGGCTTCAATCTTTCCCAGCATCTGGATCTTGATGCTGATAGATACTGTATTATTTTTGTGGATCCCATCACACATTTTCAAAGTGCTTTCCTATATACCCTGTCTTGGGTGTGGCAGGTGTGTCTCAGATGTGTCATTCTTTCTGGAGCTATTTCTCCATTCTTCCCCAGTGGCACAGTGGATACCTTCCAAGCTGGGGGTGCTCATCTTCTGGTGTCATATCTTTTTGCCTTTTCGTACTGTTCATGGGGTTCTCGCAGGAAGAATGCTGGAGTGGTTTGCTATCCTCTCCTCCAGTGGACCACGTTTTGTCAGAACTCTCCACTGTGACCTGTCTATTTTGGGTGGCCCTACACAGCATGGCTCATAGTTTCATTGTTACACAAGTCCCTTTCCCATGACAAGGAGTGGGTCATGGAGCCCTGGCATGCCCCCTTTCTTGTCGAGTCTCTTTGCTGAGTGCAGAGTCTTTCTATTCACCAGCTAGGTCCTGGACTAGTGGCAGGAGCTTGATATCCTCCCCTCACCCCTTTCCCAACTGCTTGTAGAAGGTACGATTTGCAGTCATGGCTCTGGCATGTGGGAACGTGAGACTCAGTTGATTCTATGTATTTGTACTTGCTTTTATTTGACAAGCTCCTATACTTGCACAGTCGTGTGAAAACTAAATTTAGTCCAATCCAGTAAATTTTCTACCACATTCATTTTTATTTCGTTTTAAAATTAGTGCACAGTAAAATTTACTTTTTTGGGGGAGGCTGTTTCATTCTATATAATTTAACGCATGCACAGATTCATGTAGCCACCACCTCAGTCGGGATGAAGGACAGTTCCATCACACACCAGACTTCCTAGGGCTGCCCCTTTGTAGCCACACGCTCTTCCACAGCCCTAACAACCACCAATCTTTCTGTCCCTGTAGTTTTGACTTTTTGAGAATGAGATCATATAATATGTAAACCTTTTCAGACTACCTTCTTTCATAAGTATAACACCTTTGGGATGCACTCACGTTGTTGAATATATCCATAATTTCTTCTTATTGCTGTGTTGTATTCATGGATAATAGATGTACCATAGTTTAATCCATTCACCCGGTGAAACTCACTTGGGTTTTTTCTAGTCTTCGGCAATTGTGCATAAAGCTGTTCTAAAACATTCACGTTCGAGTTCCTATATAAACATAAGTTTTCATTTCCCCAGGGTAATGCCTAGGAGTGGAATTGCTAGGTCCCATTGTGAATGCCTATTTAACTTTATAAGAGATGCCAAACGGTTTACCAGAGGGGCTGTATTGGTTTGCATTCCCATCAGCAACGTACAAGAGTTCCAGCTGTTTTGCATCTTTGTCAACACTTCGTATTTATTTTTAAAATAATTTTATTTATTTATTTATATTTGGCTGTGCTGTGTCTTCTCTGCAGGCTTTCTCTGGTTGCAATGAGGGGAGGTTACTTTTTCTTGTGGTGTGTGGGCTTCTCATTGCAGTGGCTTCTCTTGTTGCAGAGCATGGGCTCTAGGGTGTGTGAGCTCAATAGTTGCTGTTCCTGGGCTCTAGAGCACAGGCTCAATGGTTGTGGCACATGGGCTTAGTTACTCCATGGTATGTGAGATCTTCCTGGACCAGGGATTGAACCTGTGTCTCCAGCATTGGCAGGCAGACTCCCCACCACTGAGCCACCAGGGAAGCCCCTGTCAGTATCTTTTATTTTAGTTACTCTGATAGCTGTGGTATAGCATCTCTGAACCCCCTTTAAACTTTTTTTTTATTTTCCAAGGCCCACTCTTCTTCTGGCGCTGGGCCCCCTGGGTCCTGGGATATTTTAAATTTAGAGAGGGAGAATGTAACTAGCAGAGTCTCAAAATTTATAAGCCTTGGCATAGATACGGGAGTCAGGTCATTCTCCCACCAGACAGACTTAGAGAGGCTTACACAAAGGTCTTATCAGCACTGACAATAACAAAGTAATTTTCCAAGTCCCTTCCGAGCACTTTGAGCCCCACTCNAAATTTATAAGCCTTGGCATAGATACGGGAGTCAGGTCATTCTCCCACCAGACAGACTTAGAGAGGCTTACACAAAGGTCTTATCAGCACTGACAATAACAAAGTAATTTTCCAAGTCCCTTCCGAGCACTTTGAGCCCCACTCACAGAGTTGAGAATAGGGAGAAGTTATGGGAACTCAGAAGGACAATGTTTCTGTTACATTTATTTGTTACTTTCCCTCTTCTCTGGCATTCGAAATTGGCCGTGACTAGACAGACCTCCTGATGTCCCGGGCTTCCACCCCAATTCTGGACCATACATCACAGAAAACGAAAGGCAGACGGCCCTCACTCTTCCTGGCTAGGTTTCAGAGGGCTGTGGCTCTGATGACATCTGAGACATGTCTGTTTAGCAAAGGCAATCCATCTCCATTAAAAAGAGAAACGTTTCGAAGCAGTCTGTTAATTCAGAACTGTACAGCCTTGATGATGATGGTGTCTGGCAGCAGGTGGGGGAGGGAAAATATTGATACAAGAAAGTTTTCTGCCTGTTAGGCACTATCTGCTAATTCCATTTTAATATCAGACATCTAGATGATTAATATTATATATCAACAGAAAGCACAGCATGGACTCAGATATTAATTAATTCATTCATCTAGCAACGTCAAGAGAGTATCATGTACCAGGCACTGTGCAAGGAACTGAGGGTGCCATTGTGAACAAATACAAAAAGATCACTGCCTCGTGAAGCAGATATTCTGAAGCAGGGAGACCTTGATTGTTGAAGTATGTTGGAGAGTGATTAAGTGCTGTGGGAAAAGTCAAAGGAGGGCAGGAAATAGGAAATGCTGGGGACAGGAGCCTGATCCAGGAGAAGAACGTTTACTGTTCCTTATGAAAGACTGGGGATGGCAGATTCTGAGTAGTCGTTGAATAAGTTTTCATCTTGAGATTCTGAAAGTCTGGATTATGGACCCCCTACATCAACACACCCACAGTTCAGTTCAATTGCTCAGGCATGTCCAACTGTTTGTGACCCCATGGGCTGCAGCACATCAGGCTTCTCTGTCCATCACCAACCCCCGGAACTTGCTCAAACTCATGTCCATCAAGTCAGTGATGCCATCCAATCATCTTATCCTCTGTCATCCCCTTCTCTTTCTGCCTTCAATCTTTCCCAGCATCAGAGTCTTTACCAGTGAGTCAGTTCTTTGCATCAAGTGGTCAAAGTATTGGAGCTTCAGCTTCAGCATCAGTTCTTCTAATGAATATCAGTACTGATTCCCTTTAGGAGTTAGGGATGAGACCCTGCACTAGTGCTAATGAGATCCTGCCCCAGTCTGCAGAATCAGGGCCTGCCTGGGTGGAGTAGGGTCTGGGGACACAGGGAATCTGCGTGTCCCACAGTTCCTGGGTGGTTATGAAGGACCCTGAAGTTGGAGGAAATTTGAAGACCACTCTCTTAAGAGTCCGAGTTTAAAATAGGACATAAGCTTTTGGTTCCAGGAAATGATCAGAATCATCTCAAGCTGGGTCCAATTAAAAGAGCATTCACTGGTTTAATTCAAGTCTTGACACTGCCTGGCTCTGAAACATGCGAATGTTAACGTTGCAGCTGTCACTGCTTAATTTTAGCCCTCAGAAATACCCCGGCCTTCTCAGTTGGTTTCTGGGACCCTGATTGGCAGACACCCTCCTCCCCACCTCCCCGCCCTATGCAGGGGCGCAAGCCTCCTAACTTTGGAAACAGCAGAGCTGTGTCCCCCTACCCAAATCCCTGGTCTCAGCTGTGAGCTGCCCTACTTTGCAGAACGAGAGTCTCTAAACTCATTAAACCAAAATGAAATCCAAGAAGATAATTTCCTTCCTAGCACCCCTCATAAAACCACTGGCAGCTTTATCCATAGTTAAAACTCCTCCTAAGCTGCTGTGATCTGTGACTGGGAATGCTTGGAAGTAAAGCTTAGGAACAGTGTCATCCTTCCCTGGATTTACATCTTCCTGCCTGTTGTGTCTAGGAATGAGGAGACTCCTATGGGCTGGGGGGAGAGATTTCAGAAGAGCTAAAGACCCTGAATGGGGACCAGAAAGTGGGCAAACACAGCCCGATGTTGGTTAGGAGTCAGGCACCAGGACCAGTGATTCCTCAGCTAAATTAGAGCCTGATGGGCTGAATGTGTTCCCCACCCCCCAACCTCCCTAATTTATATGTAGAAGCTCCAACTCCTGAGCCAGGGTCCGAGTGTGACTGTATCTGCAGACAGGGCCTTTAATGAAGTAGTTAAGTTAAAGGAGGCTGTTAGGGTTGGCCCTAATCCGATCTGACTGGTGTCATCATAAGAAGAGGAAATATGGACACACAGGAGGCACATGCAGAGGGAAGATGGTGTGACGACTCAGCGAGAAGGTGGCTGTCTGCAAGCCAAGGAGACAGGTCTCACCTGACACCCTAATCTTGAACTTCCAGTTTCCAGAACTGTGAGAAACTAAATGTCTGTTATTTAAGCCCCAAGCCTATGATGTTTTGTTATGGTAGCCCTAGCAAATTAACACAGTGCCTTCAAAGAAAACTGTCTTGATGGCAAAGAATTGATAATGCCCAGGGACCCAGACCACAGAGCTTTTACTAGGCCATTCATTTACTTTCGTTAGTTACAAAATTGAAGGGTAAGTCTCAAACAGTGGTTATTGGTCAAACCAGCTGACATTAATAACTTTGAAGTGTGCAGGCTAGTTTTACCCAGGTCTCCCATACTCAGGCGAATTCTTTACCAGCTAAGCTACAAGGAAAGCCCAAGTGTACTGGAGTGGGTAGCTTATCCCTCCTCCAGCAGATCTTCCCAACTGAGGAATTAAGCGGGGTCTCCTTCGTTGCAGGTGGATTCTTTACCAGCTGAGCTATCCGGGAAGCCCCAGTTTTTAAATAAAGGTGATAAATACCAATCAGATTCTTGTAATACTGTTCAGGATCTAAATAAATGTGATTCTGAATTTCTAAGCTATTAAATTCAGTCAGACATAATTTCCCTGGTCCACAAGCCCCACATCTGGACATGGCAGGTGTAACAGAAACATCTGGCTCTTCTTAGTCCTATCTGGTCCCAGGCTGGTGCCGAGCTGCCAGCTGGCTGCTTAGGCCCACCCCCTGGCCTCAGCTGATTGGCCCAAGACTGGCAACCAGATTCAAGCTGGGCCAATCAGATTCCTACATCCAGGAATCAGAGGGGGAGATGTGAAACCCAGGTAGAGATGAGACCATGTGACCCCAGAGAGAGAAAGAGAGGCCATGCCTTGATTCCAGTTCCTCCCCCGTGCATGTGAAGGTCCAGTAGGGGTGAGGTCATCCAGATGTGGCTTGGCTTGGGGATTTGTTCTGTTCCACACCTTTGCCTGTCCCCTGGGCTGTTCTGGAGCCAGTAGACTAGCCCCAGCATGTGCTTCTCATGGTATTAGCAGAGCCCAGTCACATTAACTCTTTTCAAGCCTTGGTGACATCATCAAATCTGGTGACATTTCAGTGGCCAGAGCCAGTCACATGGCCAAACTCAAGTCAAGGGTGGAGAAATAAGCTTCACCCTCTTTAGTGAGAGAAGCTACAAAGCCATGGCCAAAGGGTATGGCCGCAGGACAGGATGAAGAGTTGGAGCTGTGACTGCAGTCCATCCCAGGCTCTCAGCAGCTCAGGTGATGGCCTTTGGGGAGTCACTGAGGAGACATCCACCTGGGAGGAGGAGCCATTGACCCTCAGGCTATAATCACGGCTACTCCGTGTACAGCCCCGTTTCCCCAGCGGGATCTATGAGTTCCTCCCTTCCATCAAAACACCTCTGTAACCTCCAGGTGGGAACTCTTACTTTCCCCCCATGATGTCAGAGGAGGGATTTTAGGTCTCTGAATATAAAAAAAGGGCTCAAATTAAACCCAAACCAGGGTCAGCCTTTATCAAATGGACTTGGGAGCAGGGTGTCTTTGGGATGTCCTTTCTCCTTCTTGTGTCTGACTCCTGTAAATCTCCACATTTCTTCTGGCTCCTTTTGAGCAGAGCCACTTTTGGGTATTACATGACAGCGCTTGGGGCTTCCTGGATGGCTTAGTGGTAAGGGATCCACCTGCAATGCAGGAGATGCAGGTTCGATCCTTGGGTTGGGAATATCCCCTGGAGGAAGAAATGGCAATCCTCTCCAGTATTCTCGCCTGCGAAATCCCATGGACAGAGGAGTCTGGCGGGCTACAATCCATGGGGTCGTAAACAATCAGACATGGCTGAATGGCCGAACACGCACACAACACTTAGGTTGTCACCGATTCAGGAGCGTTTTCCTCTTAACATGCTAAGTCGCTTCAGTCGTGTCTGACTGTGTGACCCCATGGACAGCAGCCCACCAGGCTCCTCCGTCCACAGGATTCTCCAGGCAAGAGTACTGCAGTGGGATGCCATTTCCTTCTCCATCCTCTTGACAGGAGGCTTTTAGAAGCCAGAAAAGCATTTAAGATCCAAAGAAATGATTATATATTATAATTAATGGTTGTAGAATGTATATATTATAATTATTACATATAATTATATGTCACTACATATTTAATAGTATATGTATAAATGTACATTTGTTTTCTTTTATTACAACAGTAACACCTATAGATGGTGATAAAAACTCAAATGATATGGAGGAGTGAAAAAGTAAAAAGTAAAATGCTCCTTCCATCCACCTGTACATTCTCCAACCATCGTCTCACTCCTCAGTAATTGCTTTTAACGCTTTATGCTTTCACTTGTTCTGGAGGTCCCCTCCGTGGGTCCGAACCATGCTTATACTCCTCCTTCTTTATCATTAATTTTTTTTTAACTGACCCTGCACCTTGTGCCTCCAACTCAGGATAAATATTTGTGAAATGAATGAAATGAATAGGAATAAATGAATGAAAGTTATAGCCTTAGCTCATGCCCTGTCCTACACGTCTCCTCCCACCTCCATATTTATCTCTCTTTTTCTTCTTTTAGTTTGTTTATTTGGCTGCATCGGGTCTCAGTTGCGGTATGAGGGATATTTGTGGTGTCATGTCGGATCTTCCGCTGCAGCTCATGAACTCTCCAGTTGTGGCACGTGGTCTCTCTCTCTTCTAATGATTAATTTTATAGCTTGAAACAACACACTTGTTTTTTTATTAACACCAGGCAGTATTTCTTGACTCTACACTAGGCAAGGCAAGGAAATGACTCATTTCCTTCCACTACTCCTGCACTCTTCAGTCTGCCTCCTGTTACTTTCATTACTGAGGTTTACTATAGCGTTTGTCTTCTCATCACAGGCTATAGGTTGATTCTGAACCAGTAAGTGGCATATATGATGTCATGGCTCTATAACTGTTTCTCGTTGTAAAATTTAGTTTGGGATTGAGTACACAAACAATGAGATGCATTCTGGACATCTTTGCTGCTTCAGTCATGTCTGACTCTGTGTGACCCCATAGATGGCAGCCCACCAGGCTCCCCCATCCCTGGGATTCTCCAGGCAAGAACACTGGAGTGGGTTGCCATGTCCATCTCCAGTGCATGAAAGTGAAAAGTGAAAGTGAAGTCGCACAGTCGTGTCTGACTCTTTGTGACCCCATGGGCTGCAGCCTACCAGGCTCCTCCGTCCATGGGATTCTCCAGGCAAGAGTACTGGAGTGGGCTGCAATTGCCTTCTCTGGGACGTCTTATCTAGGTAGAATCATATGCCATGTGGCCTTTCACGTCTGGCTTCTTTCACTCAGCATCATGTGTTTAGGGTTCATCCATTTGTAGCATGTACGAATTTTATCTCTTTTCAAGGTTGAATAGTATTTCATAATGGAGAGAGAGGAGACTGGTGGATGCTTAGGGCTAAGTGTGGGCTTCCCACGTGGTTCAGTGGTGAAGAATTTACCTGCCAGTACAGGAGATGTGAGTCCAATCCCTGGATCGGGAAGATTCCCTGGAAGAGGAAAAGGCAACCCACTCCAATATTCTTGCCTGGAAAATCCCTTGAACAGAGGAGCCTGGTGGCTTACAGTTCATGGGGTTGCAGAGAGTCAGACGTGACTGAGTGACTAAAAACAACAAGCAGCAACAAGGACTCGGGGTATGGGGCGATTGGAAAGTGATGGCTAAGGAGTATGGAGTTTCTTTTGGGGGCATTGAATACATCCTAAAATTAGTTGTGATCATGGTTGCATAAATCTGTGTCTATACTAAAAGCCATTGAATCTTCCACTTTGAGGGGTGACTTGTAAGGTGCATGAATTATTAATATATTTCAGTAAAGCTGTTTAAAAAAGAAGATGTAAGCCTAGGTCACTAAATTTGTATTCAAGGAAGAATGTGCCATATTTCAGTGCTTCTAAGATGCACTGCCACCACCCTTCATTTTTATATATATGTGTCTCAAATCACGGTGACATGTCATAGTCTAATTGTCAGTGCTTTGTCTCTCTTGATGGTTCCTAAAATAATACTGCATTTTAAAACCGACGACATCATAGATGCAATGAAATGTAACAAGTAAGAATATCAAGGGGAGGGGAGAATTAATCTGTAACTATTTAATCAAACTAATATAAGATGCCTTTAACTTACCACTAAGATCATCCAGAGTCTCATTTCTTTTCTTTTTTTTTTTTTTGCCATTGCTGCGAGGCTTGTGGGATTTCAGTTCCCCAACCAGCGAGCGAACCTGGGCTCTCAGCAGTGAGAGTGTAGAGTCTGAGCCATTGGACTGCCAGGGAATCCCGGAGAGTCTCATTTCTATGTGTGTTACCTGCCCTTTGTTATCAACCTCTTTATAGTTATGGCCTGACCCCCAAGTGGGTGTAAATAAACTAGCACTATTACTTTCTGTTTCTAAGAGGCCAGGTAGAGAGACAGGCTTTCTTTCAGTAAACTACATTAAAAAGGTTAAATTGAGCATTAAACACAATGGTTGGCAAACTATGATATGTGAGTCAAATCTGATCTGAGACCATTTTGTAAAAATAAAGTTTTATTAGAACACAGCCATACTACCCATTCATTTGCATGTCATGTATGACTGCTTTCAAGTCCAAGGTAGAGCTGAGTGATTGACACATACACCATCTGGTTCAGAGCCTGAAGTATTTCCTGTCTGGACGTTCACAGGATGAGTTTGCTGATTCTCTGACTATGTAGACAATGAAACAGATGCTTCTCACTGGATCTACCCCTTCTCTGACTCCTCTGGTTTTGGTTAGAAGTTGCAAAGATGCAAAAATGCCTCCAGGGGCCCGAGAGCTCCTCAGGGAGGAGCCAAGTCCCTAAGTGTGTGTCCTTCTGCCCTCTCGAGGGCTGACTCAGGTCTAGAGCTTCTCACAGGGGTCAGGCAGTGTCTGGGCCTGGCTTCCCAGGTGGCTCTGTGGTAAAGAATTTGATAAAGATCCCCTGGAGGAGGAAATGGCAACGCACTCCAGTATTCTTGCCTCGGAATTCCCAAGGACAGAGGAGCCTGGCAGGCTATGGCTAGCCCATGGATTCGCAAAGAGTTGGGCATGACTGAGCAAAACAAATACATGAATAAAAGTGTCTGGGCCATGTCTGGGTTTGGAGGATTCTAGTAAGTTAATGAAGAAGAAGAAGAAAGGGAGGAAAGAAGGAGAGATGGAAGGAAGGAGAAGAAATAAGTTTTAAATGGGATTAAAGAAACTATGGTGTATTTTAAGATAAACTTCTGGCACACTCACACATGCACGCAATCAACTATTCTCCTTACAGTGTAATTTTATGGTTCCTAAGGAAAAGTCAGTTCAGAGTGTGGTCTGGCAACAGGACACAGGTTAAGGTTGGATGATGAAATCGTTTTTTCTTTCAACACTGTCCGTTGATCTTGGTGGTTGCGTATAATCGAGCTTGGAGCTGATATCAAAAGTCTGAATGTGAGGCCCTCCATGCGTTTTGGTCCAGGACAGATGTTCCTTTTTCATTCCCCTTGGGACAGACCCCTGAGCCTCCTCCCCTGAGGTTTCCTGGAGTCCTTGTGTCTATGATGAGCTTGTTCTCTGGACCACACACTTGGCGATTCACTGGGAGGTGCTGGTGACATCTAACTGGGATGTGATTTTCTTCTTGTCTCAGTGGCACAACCTTTGATGATTTGTCTTCCCAGATTGTGAGCAGGGGTGATGCCTTCCTTACTGGATGCCTTCTGGGTTGTCAGGGAATCTTTGGGAACTGAGACGTGCTTTTCAGAAGTCAGATGTGATTATTCTCTGTGTCTTCTTATGTCCTAGTATGCTAAGCATGGCCGTGTGCTTAAGAAATACATACTTATTTTCCAATATATATCTTATGTATCTAAGACTGCACATAGAGTAAAACAATATAATAGAGGATAATTTTAATACAGTGAAAGGTTTCCCATGACAATACAAGCTTCCTGAGGGCCAGGATTGCTTCCGTCTTATTTATTATTCTTCCCCTAAACCCTTGAATAGAGTCTAGCATGTAATAATTACTGGCAAATATTGAACGTTGAACACACATGTGATTTCTTTTTTAAAAAATATGTATTTATTTGGCTGTGGTGGGTCTTAGTTGCGGCATGTGGGATCTTTGTTGCTGTGTGCGGGATCTTTAGTTGCAGCATGTGGGATCTAGTTCCCTGACCAGGGATCGAGCCTGTATGTGTGAGTTGCTCAGTCACGTCTGACTCTTTGTGACCCCGTGGACTGTAGCTTGCAAGGCTTCTCTGTCTGTGGGATTCTCCAGGCAAGAATACTGGCGTGGGTTGCCATTCCCTTCTCCAGGGGATCTTCCCAACCCAGGGACTGAACCCGGGTCTATTGCATTGCAGGCGGATTCTTGACCATTTGAGCCACGGGGAAGCCCCTGGGCCCCCTGTGTTGGGAGCACTGAGACTTAGCTGCTGGACCACCAGGGAAGTCCCTGATCTATATACCATAAAATTAACCTATTTTAACTGTACAATTCAATAATTTTTAGTAAATTTACTGAAGATATTTTTCAAATTATGATTGCTGCATATTAATTTGTAATTTAAAAAAATCAGCAGTGTAGAAGGTAAGAACTAAAAGTTATCCCTGCTGCTGCTGCTGCTAAGTCATTTCAGTTGTATCTGACTCTGTGTGACCCCATAGCTGGCAGCCCTATTTTCCAGCAAATTCCACTTGTCAGAGTAACCATTTCTAACAATTCTATACTGTCCTTCTAGACTTTTTTTCTGTGCCAACATAACACACAATTACAAAGACAAGCTGGTATCATCCATGTTATTCCACCATTTGCTTTTTCCAACAATATATTTTATTGTAGCCTTCTTTCTCAAAGAACTTGACGCATTTTTGAAAACAGCTGCATAGTGTTGCATTCTGTGAATAAACACATTAAACTTTATTTTACCAGTCCTCTGTTGGTAAATATTAGCCTGTTTTTAAATTTTGTTTCTGCTATTATAAATGAGACTCTAATGAAGAGCATTGAAGGAATAGTTTTGTTCATTTGTTTTTAATTTTCTTATAGAATAGATACCCAGTGACTTATTTTGCTAGATCAAAGGGTTTGTACAATTTCCCTTTGATAAGCTCTGTCAAAGTGCCTTCCAAAATTTGTTTCAATTTCTGCTCTTACCAACAGTGTTTGGCGTGTCTCTTTCCTCACAAACTTGCTGAGACCAGGATTTATAACTTTCTTACCTTTTTGATTGTTTTCTACCCCCGAAAACTGCCAGTTTACCTTATTATCATTTAAAAAGAAATTCCCTTTTTCTTACAGATTCAAGGGAATTCACTACATTTCACAGACATTAGTCTTTTTGTGTATTTGTTGGCTGAATTGTTGACTGGATGGCATGCTGGGGTGGAACAGAGGTGAAGCTTTAGAGCTCCTGGGCGTTCTAGGGGTTTAGATTGAAGAAGGGGAAATACCTTGATGGCAGTGACTTTGCTGTCACCTCTGTTTTCTCTTGTACATGAGTGACCAGATTAGGAGACAAAATGGAAAAACACTTGTGTTTTATTGGGGTGGGGTCACCCCACTAGATGGTAAACTTGGTGAGGGCAGAGCCTGCATCTTCTTCAGTCATTGCTGTGTCCAGAGGACTCAGCAACACTGCCTGGCACTTAGCCGGTGTTTATTGCATGAGTGAGTGAGCAGATCCTTTTATAGGTTGTCCTCAGACTGGAAATTCTGGGGTGTTGATCATGATGTTGATGATAATATCTCACCATCTATAAACTCTTCCTTGAAGCCAGGCACTCTGCCAAGGTCTTGGCATTCCTTATTTCATGTAACCCTCCCAGCAAGATTGGGTTGTATAAGTTATCATTAGGCCCATTCTACAGGTGAGAAAACTGAGGCTCAGAGAGGCTAAGTGACTTTCTCAAGGTACCACAGAAAGGAGTTAACCCAAGGATGTGTGGCCCAATGTGTGAATTTCTTATTGCTGCATTCTCCTGGGTCAGGGCTTGTCTTTCCTTTAAGATACTGAATATTTATCTTGGGGACCCTGAGAACCAGGATCAGAATGCTTGTGCTACTACTCTCCGACAGGAGGGGCAACACTGAGACCCCAGAATTGGGGAGTTTCCTGGTGGCTCAGTGGTGAAGAATCTGTCTGCCAGTGCAGGACATGTGGGTTCTATCCCTGGGTCAGGAAGATCCCCTGGAGAAGGAAACGGCAACCCACTCCATTATTCTTGCCTGGAAAATTCCATGGACAGAGGAACCTGGCAGACTACAGTCCATGGGGGTCACAAACAGTCAGACACAACTTAGTGACTTAACAAGGGAGGCTGGAGATGGGCATTTCTTCCTGGGCATTTCCAGATAGTGACTCGGTACAGTTTCTCAATTCAGACAGGCCCTGGAGACTGTTCTTTATTGTCTGTGTGACATCACCCCTCTGAGTGCTGAGTTCTCTTATCTGTGAACCAGAGATGACACCAGACTTCCCTTATGGGATTGTTCTGAGGGCTGGATTATATCATGCATGGAGGTGCCATTTCTTCTCCATGCTCAGAGTTGATCTCCACACATGTGGACCGTCATCGGTTAGCACTGTGGAGAGCTTAACCCCTGGTCCTGCAGCTTCTTGGGTAGGGAGGCAACTTCTGTCTTCACCTTCGTCTGTGAAACAGATGTGCTTGGCTGCCCTTGGGGATGGGCAGTGATGGCTCATTTGTGAAGCTGAGAGAGAAGTGACATCCTCCTGTGGGGCACAGCTGTCTCCAGCAGCTGGCAGAGCTTGGACGGGTCAGCCCCTCTCCTATAGACACGTGCTCCTGGGCCAGCCTTGCCTTCACTCACGACTCTCAGGTGTACTTTAAACATGCTCACGGCTTTCTAAAAGACTGCTTTATCTTCTCAGATGCCAGAGCTAATGGATTTATAGATTCCTCCTTCCACCAAGGATGTATGAGATGGCTTCTCTTCTCTCACTGGCTGAGTCCTACAGCCATAAGTACCTTCCTTCCTGGAGTGCAGGAAGATTTAAGAGGCACCAAATTAATTGCTTTTTCCAAGCCTAGCTTCAGAAAGGCAGCCAGACTCTTGCTATTTGCTCTCCCCGTGGATAGGGAGCAGAGGAGCGCCCTGTAGAGCCGAGGAGATGGCTGACCTGCAAGCAGCTGCCTTGACAGTCCAGGGTTTACTCGGAGCAGATGGCTTAGGTGACGAAGAACGTCCCCTCACTGGCTTTGGCTGGCAGGACTATCGACTGGGTCTGAAGAAACTCTCCTTTTACCACTTCAGAATGATGGCCCATTAGGATGTGTTTAAGATATGTATTTTTTTTTAATTTAAATTTTATTTTTTTACTTTACAATACTGTATTGGTTTTGCCATACATTGACATGAATCCACCACAGGTGTACATGAGTTCCCAATCCTGAACCCCCCTCCTACCACCCTCCCCATATCATCTCTCTGGGTCATCCCAGTGCACCAGCCCCAAGNCTTAATTAAAAAAAAAAAGAATTAACTAGGAAACAGCAGCTGTCTGATGAGGAGAATAACTTGGGAGTCCTTTTGTCATGAGAAACTCAGACCAGCTCTTGAGTTTTGGCAGGAAGCTCATAACTTTGGAGGGAAATAGGGCTCAAAGCATATTGTCGGCTGTGGGTTCTGACCTCCAGGGGGAGGATCTGGTAAATGGCTCTTGTTCTGAATGATTCATGATTCATTGAGTGTGTCTGCCTGATACACTGTGGGGACAGGAGGTGAGGTGCCTCCAAGACTGTGCCATGGTTAAGGGACCTGTGTGGTTTTGGGTCCAATACCATTTGGTTTTCATGTCACCTCTGCATTTGGTAAATGTATGTGTCTTTCTGCAAGTTGCTCTATCCACCGGAAACTCAATCTCTTCTGTAAAATGGGCGGCCTTGCAGGACTGTGGTTGAGAAATAAATGAGCTCAGGAGACTGCCTCACACGTGTTGAGAAAGACAGAAACATTAGCTGCTGTTTATGTCTGTATCAGAAGCCATTGCTCATCCACCCAGCATTTGTTAAGCAGTAACCCAGTTCTCTTCCTGGGTTGGGAAGATCCCCTGCAGAAGGGATAGGCTACCTACTCCAGTATTCCTGGGCTTCTCTGGTGGCTCAGATGGTAAGGAATCTCCGCCTGCAATGTGGGAGACCTGGGTTCGATCCCTGGGTTGGAAAGATCCCCTGCAGGAAGGCATGGCAACCCACTCTAGTATCCTTGCCTGGAGAATCCCAATGGACAGAGGAGCCTGGCAGGCTACAGGCCACGGGGGTCACAAAGAGTCAGATGCGACTGAGTGACTAAGCACAGCACAGCACAACCGTGAACAGGTACTGTGCTGGTGGGGGCAGGACAGCCTGACAGGCTCACACCTTGTTAGGATGAGAGTCTCTCAGGGGAGCCTGCTGCCCTGATTTTGCCCATGATGTGAGTCAGGATCTTGACTGCATCAGTCTTGGGTTACTGATTTATTTCCCCTTACTATGTCCAGGCATGGCTCTGAGCACCTTCCAGGTACTAGTTCAATAAATGATGGTGGTTGTTATCTATCGAGCTCTGAGCCAGAATTTAATGTGCATGGTGTCATTTTATCTTCCAACCACCCTATGAAGTAGGTACATTGATTATACCCCCTCTAGAGATAAGGAAAGTGAGGCTCAGAGAAGTGATTGAGGGTTGCATGGCTAGTGGGAGGGAAAGGCAGGACTTGAACTTGGGACTGTGTGATGCTAGGGTTTTAACCATTTGGTCAAACTATTCTCATAGATGAGGCTCAGGGAAGTTACCTGGTGGTCCATCGGCTAGGACTCCACGTTCCCAATGTGATGGGGGGCCCAGGTTCACTCTCTGGTCAGGAAACAACTAGATCTCTCATGCCACAGCTAAAGAGCCACATATTGCAACTAAGACCCAAAGCAGACAAATAAAAAATAAAACAACTAAATATTAAAGAAGATGGGGCTCCGGATGGTCCACAGCCCCCCAGCTTACATGTAATGACATACATTCAACCCAAGGTGTTGTGATGATGACGTAAGATTTTGTTGAACATGGTTAAGCCTTTGCCCTCTAGCGAGACTTGTGTGCAGCTAACTTGATGCCTGTGAACTTAGGAGCTGATGAGAGCCTCCCACTACCGACCGCGGCTGAGGGAGGGAGTCAGCTTGGACCCCTGCATCTACCAGGCCTGGGGACCCTGCTTGCTTGCATGCCCCGTTACTCCTCTCAGTGGCGTCACCGGGGTCTGAGAGCACAGTTACCGTGGCACTGCTGTTATCAGTGCTTTGTGGACTTCTCCTGGGACGGAAGTGGTATTGACTGATTTATTTCCCTCTCCTTAAGAAAAAATACTTCCCTGAAATATTATCTGTGGTTCTTGTTTAGTCACAAAGTCGTGTCTCTTTTGTGACCCCATGGACTGTAGCCCACCAGACTCCTCTGTCCATGGAATTTCCCAGGCAAGAATACTGGAGTGGGTTGCCATTTCCTTCTCCAGGGAATCTTCCCTACCCAAGGATCGTTTCTGTATCTTCTGCATTGGCAGGTGGATTCTTTACCACCAGGAACCACAAGGGAAGCCTGAAGTATACTTTACATACTATAAAATTCACTCGACATAAGGACACAATTCAGTGGTTTTTAGTAAGTTTACAGAGTTGTGTGACCATCATCAAAATCCCGTTTTTAACTATACCAATGGCCAATAAGCGTATGAAAAGATGCTCAGCATCATCAGTCTATGCGGCAAATGCAAATCAAAACCACCCTGAGACAACTCTAGGATGCCTCTTTTTGTGGTTGTTTAGTCGCTAGGTTGTGTCTGACTCTTTGTGACCCCATGGACTATAGCACACCAGGCTTCCCTGTCCTTCACTATCTCCCAGAGTTTGCTCAAATTCATGTCCATTGAGTCAGTGATGCCATCCAACCATCTCATCCCCTGCTGACCCCTCTTCTTTTGCCTTTAATCGTTCCCAGCATCAGGGTCTTTTCCAATGAGTTGGCTCTTCACTTCGGGTGGCCCAAGTGTTGGAACTTCAGCATCAGTCCTTCCAATGAATATTCGAGGTTGATTTCCTTTAGGATTGACAGGTTCGATCTTCTTGCAATCCAAGGGACTCTCGAGAGTCTTCTCTATCACCACAATTTGAAATCATCAATTCTTCAGCGTTCAGCCTTCTTTATGTTCACCATTCACATCTTTCGTGACTACTGGAAAAATAACTTTGACCAGACAGACCTTTGTTGACTTTGTTGATAAGAAAGATGAACACTAACAGGCACTGGTGGAGACGTGGAGAAATTGGAATGCTCATGAATTGCTGGTGGGAATGTAAAATAGTACAGTTGCTGTGGAAAAACAGTTTGGAGTTAAAAAAAAACAAACTTTAACATACTGTTACCATATAGCCCAGCAATTCCACTTCTAGGCATCTCTCTCGTTAAAAGTTTAGAAATAACAGAAGCAAAACCAGTGAGTCACCAAAGTAGTAATTACTACAAGTTTATTGTGCACATGCCAGAAAGACTCTGCAAACCAAGAGCATTCAGACTAACATGTAGAATGAGGCTCAGGGGTGTATTGTTCTGAAGTAGCTTATTAGTGAAAAAGCAGTGGTGGTTTATTCTTCACAGGGATTGGTTATAATATTAAGCTTTTATTAAATGATAGGGAATTGGCCAGTGGTCACCTTGTATTCACCTCAGGAAACAGTTTAAGTTTCACTCATGATTTCCAGAGGCACAAGCCAGAAATGACCCAGGTCAGGTTAGTCTTGCAAAATAAGCTAATAGAAATTTTGCTTGTGTGACTAAACTGGTTTTGTCTTCGCAGGGAAGTTTCTAGATGGGTCTTCATTTGATTTTGTTGCTAACACACCCAATTTTTTTATCTCAAAAGTACTAAATCTGTAGAAAAGTTGCTAACACAGTTTAATGAGTATCTGTATACCCTTCTCCAGGGGTCAAGTATTTTCCACCACTGTACCTCTCTCTTTATATGTGCATGCACATATACAATTTTTATTAAAGTAATTGAGAGTAACTAGTAGACACTATGACACTTGAATACTTGATCACGTATCACCTCAGGTCAAGAGCATTCTTCTACATGACCACAATGCAATGACCACACTCGAGAAATTTAATTATATACATTATTGGTGTGGTGCAGTCCATGGGGTCACAAAGAGTCGGACATGACTGGGCGACTGAACAACAATATGTTTGTGTGTTTGTGTGTGAGTGGTGTATGTGTGTGGGTATGCATGTGTATATATGTACGTATGTGTGTGTGTCTGTATCTGTGTTTCAGGCCATCCATATTTTTAAACAGTCCAGGTCAGGTGTTTGCCAGAATGCCCTGCTTGCAAATGCAGCATGGGTTTATCCGTTTGCTGCCTCTTGCTTGGACTTAGGTGAGCCATTTTGGCCAGATTCCTGCATAAGCCGTGCCGTGTCCTTCTCGGTGCATCACATCAAGAGATGCATGATGTCAGTGTGTGACATTATCCCTGATATTAAGGTGTTTTAAAAGTCACTCTGGTGAGAAAGAGTCACTCCTTGCTTGAAACCCAGGCTGGAAACTGATTTCCTGTTGAGGGCCAGAATGCCATGTGGACCGTTGAACACCTGTGTGGGATGCCTGGCGATGCTGTGCTCCTGCTCACACCCAGCTCTGCACGGCTGCAGGTGCTGGGGGAGTGAGGTAAACAGACACAGCCCCTGGTCCCAGAGGGACTAGCATCTGGAGGGAGCAGCTGCAGGACCCATGAGCCCAGAGCAGCATGGGAAGTGGTGAGACTGAGGGTGTGCACGGGGCAGGACGGACACGGGGCTGTGGGTGCTTATAGTCTTAGCTGTTGCAGAATCTGCCTGCAGTGCAGGAGGCCTGGGTTCGATCCCTGGGTTGGGAAGGTCCCCTGGAAAAGGGAAAGGCTACTCACTCCAGTATTCTGGCCTGGAGAATTCCATGGACTATATAGTCCATGGAGTTGCAAAGAGTCAGATGCGACTGAACGAGTTTCACTTCACTGAGCCATGAAGGATGAGTCTCCTTGTTTCTCGTCAGACCTTAGGACTGACTCTGGACCTCCCACCTTTTCTCTCTGCACTGTTTTCCAGTCTTCCTCTCTCAGTAACCTGGTCTAACCATGAAAAGTGATAAACTTGATTTACAGCTCTGCTTGCACCCCCTGTGAGCTCTGTGACCTCAGGCAAGTTGTCTCACCTTGCTCAGCCCCAGTTTTCTCCTGTGGGATAGAGTTACAGTGGCACCTCCCCCAACAGGGATCCTGTGGTGACGGAGTGAGGGAGTACATGTTGTGTGGGGCCTGGCGGAGAAGGGATAAATGCAGTTGCACAGTTAGTATTTTTTCTCTTTAAGTCTCTTTTATTCTTTCTCTTTAATCTTGAGCTGCTTTCCAGGCTTCATCCTCTGTACACAGTGTGTGTGTGCCAGCCCTTTATTAGCACCTCCCCATTGGGTAGGACACTTCTGCCTTTCTGGAGCATGCTGTCTTTTGAGTGCAGCCCTGCCCACAAGACAAACCTCAGGGAATCTCATTGATTTGGAAGGTACCAGGGAAGGTTGGAAGAGAACCTCTGTATTGGGGTTGTGGACCCACAGCTATTGTCTCAGAGCATGATCATTGTCTATATGTCTGACCCCACTCCCACTAGATTCCAGAGACCAGGTCATGGGCTTCTTGCAGCCATGTTGTATCTTGTTCATCACTGTGTCCCCTGCACTTGGCACACAGGCGATGTGTAAGGAGGGTTTGTTGAATGAATACAAGAAAGAACATCACATAGGATGCAGGAATCCCAAGGGAAACTCCTGACTCCAGCAGTGACTTTCTGGATAAATCTTTTGCTTTATAAAATTTTTATGCCATTTGTTACGGGGTGTTGTTGAGAACATGACCCATTGGATTTCTCAGCATCCTTTTATCTTAACATTGTTCTACACTCAGAAAGATTTGCTTGCTTGATCATATTTCTGTTTTGGCTTTGCCTGACAGGAAGCTTACAGTCCAATTTGTGGTTTAATTAGTAATTGGGTAGGACTTCATGGGTCTCATTTTACCCTCTGTTCTTGATTTGTTTCAAGTTTTATTTTTCCTGGTACTTTTTCTTTTTATATATGTGTATTTTTCATCTGTTGTTTAAATGGTGTTTGAAATCCTTAATGGAATGAGATGGGATATAAATCATATAAAATTGACAATGAGTAACAATAATAATAATGAGTTTGGGATATATGAAGAGTTGCCAGGTGACTTTATTAGTTTCCTAAGACTGCCAGACAAACTCTGGGGCTTAAACAACATAAATTTATTATCTCACAGTTCTCAAGGCTGGAGTTCCAAGATCAAGGTGTTGGCAGGAGCTTCTGCTGGTTTGTTGGCAGTCTCTGGTGCTCCTTAGCTTGAAAATGCATCTCCCCAGTCTGTGCCTTCATCTTTACATCCCGTTTTCCCTGTGTGCATGTCTGTCTCCAAGTTCCCATTTTCAGAGGGACACCAGTCATATTGGAGTAGGGCCCACCCTACTCCAGTAGGACCTCATCTAAACTAATGTCTACAGCTACCCTGTTTTCACGTAAGTCACCGCATGAAGTAAGGAGAGAGATTAGGACCTCAACGTGGGAATTTGCATACGTGTGTGGGGGTGGGGCACAGTTTAACCGATAACAGAGATCTCGTTTTTTTAAATTAATTTTGTTTATTTCTTAATTACTGGAAACTTGCTTTACAGTGTTGTGCTGGTTTCTGCTGTACTGCAGCGGGACTCCGTAATAGTTATATATATACCCCCTCCCTCCTGAGGTCGCTGCTGCAGTGTCCGGGCCCTGTGCTCGGGGAGCACGTCAGTGCCAAGCAGCTCTGCCTGTTGGCTGTGTTCTCCAGCTCAAGGCTCAGCCCGTTAAGCGTTTTCCTACGGGAGGAAGGGTCCTGGGCTGGCTGGCTTGCCAGAAGCCTTCCCTTGGGCTGGGTACACACACGTCTCCCACCTGCACAGGTACTGGGAGTGAACGCATCCTCCTTTACTCCAGGACCAGCTTTTGTGCTGCCTAGGGCTGTGCCTGATGCTCTGAGCGAGTTGAAAATCTGGATGTCTGCCCGCACTCCCCCGGGAGTGAGTGGTGTCTGAGTTACAGTGTTTGGCTGCCAGCAACAGCAGCCACTGTGACTAATGTAAGAAAGAAGGGGGCTTATTGGAAGGATGCAGGGGAGCTCCTAGGGCCGAAGGGAAGGCTGGAGACAGCTCCAGAAGGTCTATCCAGAAGGTCTCCACAGCTGACATGGCCCAGCAGTCTTGTCTGGGATCAGTGGATGGTAAAATCAATGAAAGCGTGCTCCCAGGTCTTCCATCTTTTTCCCTCCAGCTCACTTAGACAGGACTATGATCGGCACAGTTTATAGCCTGTTCCCCAGCGGTACAAGCACCTCATGAGGAAGATTTAGTGGTTGAAGTGTCCAGAGCCCCCTTTTGGCTTCTGGGATGAGGAGACGTGTATCCCAACGGATATTCATGCCAGGACCACACACCCTGTGGGGAGAGACAGTGGCCACTCAAGACAGGCTGGTGGTGAAGCAGAGCACTAGCTACCTGTGCGACACACTGTGTCCTGGGCTCATTCCTCCACGACAGGCCTGGGGTGCTGACGGCTTTTCAGCATTAGAGGCTTAGAGGAAATGGAGGCTGGAGAAGTGACCTTGCCTCACCCAGGTCACTCAGTGAGTCAAAGGCAGAGCTGGGATTTGGACCCAAGTCTCTGCAGGTCCATGGGCTTCTTAGGTGATACTGGTAAAGAATCTGCCAGGCAATGCAGGAGACACAAGAGACATGGATTTGATTCCTGGGTGGGAAGATCCCTTGGAGGAGGAAATAGCAATCCACTCTGGTATTTTTGCCTGAGAAAACCCCTGGAGAGAGGAACCTGGTTGGGCAAATGTCCATGGGGTTGCAAAGAGTTAGACACAGCACACTCACACACACACGCGCACACACACACACACACACACACATACTCTATACAGGTCTGGTGTTTTTACTTTTATTGGTGATGAGCTTCTGGCTTCTGATGCTGCCAAATTTCCCAACATGGTGAAAAGAAGAGCTGTAAACATGAGCACAGTTGCTGTCCAGGGATCCCAGCAGTTCTTGGCCCCAGAAATAGGTTAAGGAGTGGGCCAACTGGGTAGCTGCCCAGAGGTCCAGGTTATAAAACAGCCCCAAAGGTATACTAGAAAGAAACAGCTTTGTTCCTTTGTGCAGAATAAAAATGTGAGTTCAGTTCAGTTCAGTCGCTCAGTCGTGTCCGACTCTTTGCGACCCCATGAATCGCAGCACGCCAGGCCTCCCTGTCCATCACCAACTTCCGGAGTTCACTCAGACTCGCGTCCATTGAGTCAGTGACGCCATCCTACCATCTCATCCTCTGTCATCCCCTTCTCCTTCTGTCCTTAATCTTTGGTCTTTTCCAGTGAGTTGGCTCTTTGTATCAGGTGGCCAAAGTATTAGAGTTTTAGCTTCAGCATCAGTCCTTTCCAATGAATATTCTGGGTTGATTTCCTTTAGGATGGACTGGTTTGATCTCCTTGGAGTCCAAAGGACTGTCAAGAGTCTTCTCTGTACTTCAATATAAAATAAAATGTCAAAAAATCATATGTACTCCTCCCCTACCTTTTTGGAGCAATTTCCTCAGAGCTACTGAGAGGGTGTCTCCCTAGCTCTAGTCCTCAGTAAGACCCTGAATAACACTGAATCTCATTAAAATAAAAGAAGGGACATCCCAGTTACCCGCAGAGCTAGTGAGGCCACTGAGGCACAGAGAAGGTACTTCTGGGGCTGTAGGATGGCCTCTGTCCAACTCACAGTTCATGAGCGACCACAGGAATCATCTCAGTGTTCTGAGAGCAGTTTTAACAACAGATGGAGGGTGTACGTACAGCACCCCTGAGCAGAGCCAGTAAAGATGCCACCACAGTCAGTATCTCAGTTAACATTGAGAGCTTACAACACGCCAGGCACAGTGCAGAAGTTATCTTGTTTAACTCTGCCCTCCCTCCTCAGCTTCAGTCGTGAGAGCATTCTTTAAGATCCTCCAAAGTATGTGGAATTCAGTGCTTCCAAGCAGGCTCTTTGCTCTGTCTGGAACAGCCTTCCTTTCTTCTCCCTCCTTGCAGAACTCACCCTTCAGGTCTCAGCTGATCTGACCTTTCTGACCCCCAAGACTAGGTAACACCTTATGCTTTGGGACTATGGCTCTTCTGTACACAGGAGGAAATTACTTGCTGATTGTCTGCCTGTCTGTCCCCCTACATGTGCATGTCCTTGGGGCAGAGACCCTGTCTGTCTGATTGCTATTTCACTAGGATCAGAAGAGGCAGGGGTACCTCCCTTGGGCAGTCATGGGCTCCTAGGAAACTTCCATTTCTCAGTTGCTTGAATGATTCTGTCTACTCACTTTTCTGCCAAGATATTTGCTCAGCTGGGTCATGCATATGCATGGAGCTCTCCCCTGGACTCATAGCTCCCAAACAGCCTCCTTTGTCATCCTAGTCAGAGCCTTCATCCAGAGAGTCCACAAGTGAATTCACAGTTGCACTGTTGGTTTTTCCAAGAGAAGGAGAAAAAAACCAAAAAACCCCCAACCTAGAGCTGGTAGTTCTTCCTTCTCTCTCTCAGGAATTCCCCAACTCAGGTTACCAGATGCAGAAGCTGGCGGCCAGATCCCCTTAATTAGGAAAGCGTTGGAGGGCGTTTTGAAAAATGTCAGTGCTCAGGTTGCCCATACCTCTATTAATTTTTAAGCTTCCTTCTCATTTATGTAAGGACAGCTCCTTCCAGAAGTTCCAACCAAGTGCTAAGTTTTGACTTGGATTTGTGCCGATTTGAGACGTGAAGTTACCAGCGGTCCCCCAGGGTGAGCAGGGTGGGCACAGAGCTGCTGCGTTATGCTTTTTTTCCCTACCCTCCTGAAGACTTACAAGTTATTCTGCAGCTGTCACTCATTTCCTAGAAAAATAAATCAATCGTCGATCGACTTGGCAAAACCTAAGGAACATTCCAGCTCCAATTACTGGCTGCCAACGGCAAGTGTGGTCTTGGCCAAGGAACCAGCTTCTCTGGCCCCAGGTGCTAAGGGTCTGGCAGTGGGACCAGCCTTTTATGTTCCTAGAGAAGGCTTCTCTCCCTATGATGATAGTCACCTCGTTCTCTGTCTAAAAATGTCTCCCCAGTGAATCCTTGAAATGTCACTCACTGGCACTCATTCCTTTGTGCCAAGCTCTCAAGGTCTCCTGGCATCTTTGGAAACCTTGGGTACCTACTTCTTTTTAGGTTGCTCCAACCAGGTAATAAAAAGCAACAGAGATTGAATCCATTCTGTGCCAGAATCCTCCCTGAAAGCCCTATGAGGCAGGTATTGCTTTCCTTTTTTTTTTTCCTTAAAAAAATATTCATTTATTGATGTGGCTGCGTTGGGTCCTACTTGCGGCACATGGGATCTTTGTTGTGTCGTGAGTGATCTTTCATTTCAGTGCACAGTCTCTAGTTGCAGCTCGAGGGCTTAGTTGCTCTGAGGCAATGTGGGATATTAGTTCCCTGATGAGGGACTGAACCCACATCCCCTGCATTGCAAGGCGGATTCTTAGGGAAGTCCTGGTATTGCTTTTCTGGTGGTGAGATGGAGGTCCAGAGAAGGGATTTAGTTTGCTTGCACCACTAGTAAGTGGGAGAGTTGGGATCTGAACCCAGATCTGTCAAACGCCACTGCCCAAGGAGGTCGCTCTGTTATGCCTTGTTGATGAACGGGGTTGCATAGAAGCTTGGAGATGCCGAGGAAGAGGGAGCCTCGTTTGGCTTGTCTTGGTTTGAGTCCCTCAAAAAGCAGATTCTGAGACAAGGATTTGGATGTTGGGGTTTATTTGGGGTGATCCTGTGTCCAGAAAGAAATGAAACACTGGGCCAAAGCAGAAGCGATGCTCAGTTGTGGATATGTTTGGTGGTGAAAGTGAAACCTGGTGCTGTTCAGAATAATGCACGAATCTGAGCAAACTCTGGGAGCTAGTGGAGGACAGGTGAGCCTGGAGTGCTGCGGTCCATGGGGTTGCAGAGTCTGACACAACTTAGCGACTGAATAGCAACAGCATGATGAGAGGGTGGGGAGGAGGGGGAATGAACAAGGCCAGTGAGCAGCTTCCCTCTGAGGACAGCCTGAGATCCGTGCCCACCCCCCGGGGACCTCAGGGCATGGCCCAGGACACCCCTGAGAGCTCTCCTGTCTGAGGTCCAGCTGTTCTCATTTCTCGCTGGTTGAGGGCACTCCAGGGGTGTCACTCTGCAACTCCCAGGCTGCCCAGAACATAGGCTGACCGTGCACCCGGGCTGGAGAAGGGAGCCAGTGAATGTGGGTGGGACCTGTCTGCTGAAGCTGCTGTGACAGCTGAGTTGGCCTGAGCGGTATGGGCCCCACGTACATCTGCTCCATGGACAGAGAGAAGGAGCCCAGAGTGACACTGATACAGTCACGGGAGTATTAGATTCCTGCAAACCCTCCCTCATGGGTGCTCCTGCATTATTTGAAATTTTAATAACAACCTTCCTAGCTAATGTTTATTAAATACTTGCTGTGTGCCAAGCATTGTGCTAAATACTTTACATACATTATTTCATGTAATTCTCACAACCANAGTATTAGATTCCTGCAAACCCTCCCTCATGGGTGCTCCTGCATTATTTGAAATTTTAATAACAACCTTCCTAGCTAATGTTTATTAAATACTTGCTGTGTGCCAAGCATTGTGCTAAATACTTTACATACATTATTTCATGTAATTCTCACAACCACCCCGAGTATGAGAGGCCATTTTTATCATGATGTTGGAAATGAGCAGCATCCCATATCCAGAAAGAAGCATAACACGTTAGCCAACCTGGGCCTGTTTCCTGAATAGCAGTACTTCACCTCCAGTCTAGAGAGGCTCAAACCAGTCTGTGAGATGCGGGGAGGTTATCCCACTTGCTCTTTGAATGACAGACCCTGGGCAATGAGAAGATCAGTACCTCGCTCACTTGACCTTGGATCATAAGGAGTTCCCCATCCCTTATTCCAACGAGAGGTTATGGGTTCTACGGGGGTCCTTCATAGTCAGATAGGATCGTTAAGCGAGAAAGGTGACCACAGTCAGAGAGACCCACACGAGCTCCTGGTGGTAACAAATCAGGTCAGACCATCAGGTTTGTCACCGACGTGTGACAGATGGTAATTCCCTGCTCTGATATCCAACCTCTGGGAGCTATCTTGTTGAATGATGTCACTGTATAATGTTTGAAGCCACTAATGCGATTATCTTGAATCACTAGAGAAACACGAGGCTTGAGCAGATTTCATAATAACTTTCTTTATGCTTGCAACTGCATTTTCATCTCTCAGTTCTGTTCTTGTACAGGGAAAACCTCCCAATGTCTTCTGCGTGGCTGTTGCGACTTTAATGCTGATAAGAATTGCTTTTGTAACATGGAGGCAGCTGATCCGTGTGGGTGTGTGTACCCTCCTCTCTTCCTTGTTTTTCTGGAGTAAAGAGTAATAAAGGAAATAGCTTACCTTTACAGCAAGGGAAAAGAACATCTATTTAGAGGAACTTTAGATGAAAGTATGCTTCCTTCATATTGGATAATCTAATTCAGCAACTCTTGCTTAGCTTTTATTTCCAATGATTTAACAAGCTGCAGTACCTTTTTTAAAAAAAAACTCTCACCATTGTGCACATTTCTGAATTCTGTTTAAGAAATTAAAGCCCAAATCTCTTCCTTTAAAGAAATCTGGCTCTTACAGGGGGCAACTCTTGGTGCCATGGTTCCATGGGACCTCTCCAAGCAGGAGGTCTTAGTGTTGATTTCTTCCCTGTGAGTTGAATTCAGAGTCTTCTGGGCTCTCTTTCTCCCTCCCTAGACCTCCAAGTGTGTTGTCTGTCATCAAGGAAGGCCATCCCATGGCAGTGCAGTCCCATTTTTAGTAATATAAGCTGGGAGGGGTTCCCTGGCCTCTACCCTTAATCTTATGGCTGTAACTTTAGCCCACATTCCTCATATGTTTTTTTTTTTTTGTTTGTTTTACTGATGTTTCTAAAAATATCTATTTGTATAGCTGTATAAAGTCTTAATTGCAGCATATAAAAAGCAGAGACATCATTTTGCCAACAAAGGTCCATCTAGTCGTCTCTTGGACTACAAGGAAATCAATCAAACCAGTCATCCTAAAGGAAATCAACTCTGAATATTCATTGCAAGGACTGATGCTGAAGCTGAAACGTCAGTACTTTGGTCACCTGATGCGAAGAACTGACTCACTGGAAAAGACCCTGATGCTGGGAAAGACTGAGGACAGGAGGAGAAGGTTGGGTGAGATGGTTGGATGGCATCACCGATTCAATGGACATGAGTTTGAGCAAACTCCAGGAGATAGTGAAGGACAGGGAAGCCTGGCGTGCTGCAGTCCATGGGGTCACAAAGTGTCAGAGACAACTGAGCAACTGATCAGCAACAACAGTGGACTCTCTAGTTGTGGTCCTCGGACTCTTCAGTTGCAGTATACAGGTTTGGTTGTTCCAAGGCATGTGGGATCTTAGTTCCCTGACAAAGGACTGAACCCACGTCCTCTGCATTGCAAGGCAGATTCTTAACCCCACTGGACCATCAGGAAAAGTCCTTCCTTGTATACTCTCAAGAGCATTGAAGAAGCAAAGAACACAGGGGCTAAAGTTTTAAATGAACAACTAGTTTCTGTCTATACTCCAGCCACTTTCTCTTTGTAAGGTCAATGAGGATTCTTGAAATAACCAGAGACAAGCAACTGACAGGTAGACGTGTTTCCACTGGTCACTTACATTTACAGAGAACCTGCTGTGTCAGGCAGCATGCTAAAGTGCCTCCGTGCGTGGCTTCATGGAAGGCCTGGACACCCTCGGTGGGATGTGCTCTGATCCTCCAGTTCAGGTAGGAGACTGAGGTGTAGAATTGTTCAGCAATGCGCCTAAGTGTTCATACACTTACATAGTCCCAATGCTGAGAATCCATCCTCCCTGACCTCCAGGGGAACCACTCTCCTAGGAAGCTGGACCAACCTTTAAGATAATTACAGGTATTTTCGGAGCATGCCTGCTTGGAAAATGGGTCTCAGTCAGAACACTGGATTTGGTTGGCTGTCATCCTTTTCCTTCCCTTATATCCTACCCTCTCTTCTAGTTAGGTAGGAAGGTTCTGCTCATAGATAGGGTCATTTAAAATAATGGGATATAAAAAAAAATGGATCATGTAAGCAAGAGCAATGCGGTGGGATCATAGTGGTGGGCAGTGTGGCTCTGGACCTCCTCGGGGGGTCCTTCTGTGCATCCATTCAGCTTACTGAGCACCTGCTTTGGGCTGGGTACTCTTCTACACGCTAGAGATATAGCAGGGAAGGAACGAGACGAAAAGACCTGCTCTTGTTGACGTTTCACCTCCTCATGGAGCTCCTGGGTGCTCCCCTGCCCACCCTCGGGTGACATTCAGAGCATCACTTCTATAGAACCCTAAGATGGACCCACTGTGTGCTCCTCATTCAGCACAGCCCAGCATTGGAGAACCTCCCCTGAGACAGACCCAGTCCCTGAGAACGAGGTCTCCGGCACTGTCACGGATTTCGTCTCCTTTCTTTCTCTCTAGTTATTCAAATATCCGAGTGCATCCTTGGTGCCAGACGCTGTGAGCTGTGGGTGCCATTAGCTGGGAGAGGGCACTCCCTGAGGGCAAAGATGGCTAATTGGCCCCCCTCCAGCTTCTCCTTCCTGTTATAGCTCCCTCCCAGCCCGGTCTTTCCACTCAGGTTTTCCATGGATCAAATGGCCAGCAGTGCTGCCCTCGGAAGTGGCCACATCTGTCAGGATACGGCTTCGTGAAAGCCAGAGGGGGTGGGCCTAGGTGCTGACCTCAGCTGTCTCCTTTCAGGGCATCTGTGAAGACGTTTGAAAGCAGCTTTAGCGTGGTTAGGCTGCACTGGTGGCAGCTGAGACTGGCTGGGGACGATACGCTGGATCAGAAGGGCTAGTGAGCTACTGTAATAAACTGCAGAACTTTATCTCAGTTTTCCCTGCATCCACCCATAGGAGTCAACTAAGTAAAGCCCTCTTAATACAAGTCCCTGGAAAAGGTAGTGGTGGTGGGGAGTGAGACCTACAAATTGGATGTGTGGATGAAAGAGAGAAGCTGGAAAGGACCCAGCCGCTGACACTCTGATTGCTCCGTCTGTGGTCCACAGGCTGGCCCGTGCTTCTGTGTGCAGTGGAGCTGGACATGATGCTCTGGGCAGAGTGGGGAGCTGGGCTCAGATCTGCCTGCTGTGGTGTGACCCTTCTGTTGTTGTTCGGTTGCTAAGTTGGGTCAGACTCCTTGTGACCCTATGGACTGCAGCACACCAAGCTTACTGTCTCTCGTCATCTCCCAGAGGTTGCCCAAATTGATGTTCATTGAACTGGTAATGCTCTCTAATCATCTCATCCTCTGCCACTGTCTTCTTCTTTTGCCTTTCATCTTTCCCAGCATCAGGGTCTTTTCCAGTGAGCCGGCTCTGCATCAGGTGGCTGAAGTAGTGGAGCTTCAGCTCCTATTCTCTTGTCAGTCAGAACAGAAAGGGTTTCGTACAGAGTCGTGGAGTTGAGTTCTTGAAGGCCGTTGCATGCCCATCTGATAGCTCTCCTCTAAGATCCAGGTCATGTCTCATTAGCTCAACCGCTTTATCTTACACAGGGAGGAGAGATTAGCAGATGAGAACATTCTTCAGGCTGGGNAAGGGTGAGTAGGGAAGTAGGGTGAGTGATTGGCTTGCCTTGGCTGAGGGAGTGAATCACAAGGACTTTTTGGAGCTTAAACCTGGGAAGTCCCTGGCAGAACGAGGCTAGCTGGTCACCCCACTCAATGCATCAGAAATGTGTCACTCAGATGAACTCTCATTCTTCAGTGCCTGCATCCATACTTGCAATCTTTATTTTTATCCCACCCAGCCCAGAAGCAGCAGTTAGCACCTCTCCTAATTCCCCAGGAAAAACCCCATGGAATTTTGCCAAAGGCACCCCTTAGCAAAAAACTTAACCATTCACAGTAAGCATTTCTGTTCTCTGAGCAGGCTCAAGCCAGCCCTCCACTAGGGTGAACAGCTGTCCCAGTTAGATTGGGAATTCAGGATTTCCAAGTTTTGTTGTTGCTAAGTTGTGTCCGACTCTTTTGAGACACCATGGGCTGTAGCCCATCCAGGCTTCTCTGTCCATGGGATTTCTAGGGTGTGGTACTTCTAGGGCTCAAAGTGGGACAGTCCTGGTTAAACCAGGGTGGCTGGTCATCCTTCTGGAAGGGGTTTTGGATCCTGTTTGTACTACCAATGAACTGGGAGATTTGCGTGATGTATGCTTGCAGAGCCTCAGTTTTGTCATCTGTAAAATGGGAGATGATGTTAGTGCTGACTCATCCTCATAAAGTGTTTCACATAGTGGTGGGCATGAAGTAAGTGCTCAGTAAATATTTACTGCTATTATAATTGTGTATTAGGTAGAGTGGATGTTATACATGAGATTTCAGGGGCTTAGGATGACCTTCCACCCGTTGAAAATCTCTCCTTTATTCTGCTGCCTATAATTTTGCTATTAGAGAGTCATTCCTTTAGCTCAGGGTTTCCCAAATTTTTCCGCCAAAGTACCTCAGTGACAGAGGAAAGTGACTTCACGTCATTAGGGGCTAGAGCCAGAGGATTAGCCTGAAGGCACTGATTACAGTTGTTGTTCAGTTGTGAAGCCATGTCTGACTCCTTGTGACTCCATGGACTGCAGCACACCAGGCCTCCCTATCCCTCACCATCTCTCAGAGTTTAACCAAGTTCATATTCATTGAATTGGTGATGCCATCTAACCATTTCACCATCTGTCATGCAAGATTTATTTGAACTTTCTAGTTTAATCACAGAAGTTCAGTAAATTGCATGTTCATTTCTGATTTCTATCATTTTTTAAAACATAAAAACAATGTTTATAATTTTTTCCCTCATTGATCTTTAGCTTTTGCACACTGAAACTCCTGATCCAGGAATATCTCCTTTTTTATTCTGGAGGTTATACTTGGGCTCTGGGGTTGAGAAGTCTGGCTCTCATGAAAAATGTCCATGAAAAGAGAATCATCTCTGATAGACAGTCATTCACACCCTAGTCTAAACAAGCCCAAACATTAGAGTAGCTGCAGAGGGTAGCAGAAAGCACAGTGGCCTGGGAGTCAGGAGTCAGGATATCAAGGCCAAGACTCTGCTACTTACTTTCTGTGTGGCCTTTGCTGAATTACTTCCCCTCCATGAGCTCTAGCCACCAAATCTGGAAAACAACTCAGACCAGTTGAGTCGTTTACCAGTTGTGTTCCAGAGGACCATGGGGGCGTTGGGCAGAAGATGAGGCTCTCCATTACCTCCTCTGATTACCCAGCTCTGTCCAACCAAGGCCTCTGCTTTGGTAGTTAGGGTTCTGAGTAAGGGTTCAGTGTCCTGTGTTAATCGAGCCTTGAAACTTCTGTACTTGGGCATCTTGTGTGTCCCGGGGCGGATGAGCACCCGGGCCACTGCAGGAGGAGAAGTTACAGGGAGCAGGGGCCTTGCTGATGTAGACCTGGAGGCCTGGGTGTGGCCTGTGAGTGGGAGGTTTCGGGGGTTGGGGGTGGCACAGCCACCAGCTGTGACAGGAAGCACAGGAGAGTAATGATGCACTTCCCAGTTTGGGGAGGGCTGGAGACAGTGACTTATTTTGAGTGTGCCCCAGATTGTCGTCATCCTTCCCGTCCTTGGCAGAGACGCTGATGAGCCCGTCCTCCGCCTGGCTCTGCTTCCTGGCTGCGCTGCTTCCCGAGTCTGACGTGCTCAGAGCTTGGCTGCCTCTGCATATCCAGTTCACTTCCACTAGGGAGAAATGGGAACAGCCTAAATGTCCACCAATAGAGGGGATGGTTCAGTATACTTTGGTGCATCCACCCAAAGGATGCTTGCTGTTAAGGAGAATGAGGGATATGTCTGTGTGACTAGTATTAAAATATCCCCAGGGTTTGGTTCAACTGTAAAGCAAGTTGCAGATCCAAGGTCCAGTGTGGTCATCTTTATGCCCAAAGTGCACTTGTAGTTTTACGATATGTGCCTGCCTGATGATTAATTGCTGAGTCATGTCTGACTCTTTGAGACCCCCATGGACTATACCCCGCCAGGCTCCTCTGTCCGTAGAATTCTCCAGGCAAGAATATTGAAGTGGGTTGCCGTTTCCTTCTCCGGGGGTCTTCTTGACCCAGAGATATAACTCATGTCTCCTGTGGCTCCTGCATTGGCAGGTGGGTTCTTTACTGCTGAGCCTTATGGGAAGTCCCATTTGTAGGAAATCTTTACACCAAGCCTTTAATAGGGCTTTCCTCTGGGGAGGGACATGGGAGCAACAGGGAATATTAACACATAATGTGTGCCAGACTCTGAGCGAACCATCCCTCGGGCATTGTCACATTTAATCCTTGAACCGATCTTTGAGGCCCAGATGAGAAAACTGAGTCACAGAAAGGTTAAGTAAGTTGTCCAAGGACACACAGGTATTAAGGAGTGGAGCTGGAATTCAAATCCAAGCAGTCTGGGTCCAGAGTCTCTACTTTGAACCCTTGATGGCTTCTCTGATGAGAAGGACTTTTACTTTGTACTAGATACAGTTGTGTATAATTTGACTATTTTATACTGAGGATGCACATGCATTGTGTATATAATTTTAAAAGTAGACAAAGCTAGAGAGACGGAGTGTGCCTTTTGATGTCACCCTCTAACGCCCCTGAGGCGGCTAATGCGAGAAGGGCACGGCTCAGTGCTTGAGGTTTGCTGCCAGACCTCTGGGTTCTTGATTTGAGTTTTGCAAGTATCCCTGGGAGAGGCAGCTGTGAGTCACTCACACCATAGTGTAAAATAGGTAAGCCAAGGAGAGAGGCATGGAGGAGGAATGATGGCTGAGAAATCGGAAGGGCAGCTCTCCCCTCTTGTGACAGCTAGACTTCACATCGAGAGAGACTTCCTAAAGGGCAGGGCAGGCCCGATGCCCTTGGGGGCGCCTGGTGTGGACAAGGTTCCTCCATGGGATCTTCTGCCACACTCATGTCTGTTATGACTCAGAGTCTGACTTTAGCGGATTTCTCTGTAGGCCACGAACACTGATGACAGAGCACATGACGAACATTTATTTAGTGTTTACTAAGGAGCCAGGCACTGTCCTTAGCATATTGCTTCTCAAACTCTGACATGCACATGAATCACTTGGAAATCTGCCCCAAAAGCAGATTCAGACTCTGTTGGTCTGGGTGGGGGCCTTAGATTCTACATCTCTGGCAAGGTCTCTAGTCTGTGGACCGCACGATGAATGAAGAGGTCAAGACATATACTGCCAAGGTTTGAAGCCTGCCCCCTCCCCCAGCAGCGAAATCTTAGCCACGTTATTTACTTTATAGAGTTGTCACACACATTGAATCAAATAACTCACTTATAGGCTCCTGGCTCAGTGCCTGGTGCCCAGTGAGAGCTTGCTGAATGGGAGCGATCGTTATTATTAATATCTCATCAAAACCTTCTGCAACCTTAAGAGGAGGGTTCTATGATGTTCCCCTCATTTCACAAATGAGGGAAGTGAGGCTTGGAAAGGTTAAATGGCCCGTTAGTCTCACGCCACTGAAAAGCATCCTGGTAGGCTTCCCTGGTGGTGTGGTGGCGAGGAATCCGCCTGCCAAGGCAGATGACATGGGTTTGATCCCTGGTGCTGAAAGATCTCACATGTAGTAACTAAGCCCATGTGCCACAACTACTGAAGCCCGCGTGCCTAGAACCCATGCTTTGCAAGAAGAGAAGCCACCGTAGTGAGAAGCCCCCACAGCACAGCAGAGAGAGGTCCCCACTCACAACAACTAGTGAAAGCCTGTGCCCAGCAACAAAGACACAGAACAGCCAAAAAATGAATAAATACGTTAATAAATCTTAAGAAAATTTATGGCTGAAATTTTCTTATGGCAGAAAAAGAAGAACTAAAGAGCCTCTAAATGAAACTGAAAGACGAGAGTGGAAAAGTTGACTTAAAACTCAACATTAAAAAAATGAAGATCATGGCATCCAGTCCCACCACTTCATGGCAAATGGATGGGGAAATAATGGAAACAGCGAGAGACTTTATTTTCTTGGGCTTCATAATCACTGCAGATGGTGACTGCAGCCATGAATTTAAAAGACGCTTGCTCTTTGGAAGAAAAGCTATGACCAACTTAGTTCAGTTGAGCTCAGTTCAGTCACTCAGTTGTGTCCGACTCGTTGCAACCCCATGAACCACAGCACGCCAGGCTTCCCTGTCCGTCAACAACTCCCAGAGTTTACCCAAACCCATGTCCATTGAGTCGGTGATGCCATCCAACCATCTCATCCTCTGTCATCCCCTTCTCCTCTTGCCCTCAATCTTTCCCAGCATCAGAGTCTTTTCCAATGAGTCAGCTCTTTGCATCAGGTGGTCAAAGTATTGGAGTTTCAGCTTCAACATCAGTCCTTCCAATGAACACCCAGTACTGATCTCCCTTAGGATGGACTGGTTGGATCTCCTTGTAGTCCAAGGGACTCTCAAGAGTCTTCTCTAACACCTCGTTCAAAAGCATCACTTCTTCGGCGCTCAGCTTTCTTTATAGTCCAACTCTCACATTCATACGTGACTACTGGAAAAACCTTGACTAGACGGACCTTTGTTGACAAAATAATGTCTCTGATTTTTAACATGCTGTCTA
This sequence comes from Neotragus pygmaeus, assembly GCA_006410875.1. NCBI lineage: Eukaryota > Metazoa > Chordata > Mammalia > Artiodactyla > Bovidae > Neotragus > Neotragus pygmaeus. The sequence goes on from SJYV01019187.1 coordinate 612,390, forward strand.
GGTTGGTCATAACTTTCCTTCCAAGCAGTAAGTGTCTCTTAATTTCATGGCTGCAGTCACCATCTGCAGTGATTTTGGAGCCCAAAAATATAAAGTCAGCCACTGTTTCCACTGTTTCCCCATCTATTTGCCATGAAGTGATCGGACCGGATGCCATGATCTTCGTGTTCTGAATGTTGATTTTTAAGCCAACTTTTTCACTCTCTTCTTTCACTTTCATCAAGAGGCTCTTTAGTTCTTCACTTTCTGCCATAAGGGTGATATCATCTACATATCTGAGGTTATTGGTATTTCTTCCGGCAGTCTTGATTCCAGCTTGTGTGTCATCCAGCCCAGCATTTCTCATGATGTACTCTGCATATAAGTTAAAGAAGCAGGGTGACAATATACAGCCTTGACATACTCCTTGTCTGATTTGGAACCAGTCTGTTGTTCCATGTCCAGTTCTAAGTGTTGCTTCCTGACCTGTGTACAGGTTTCTTAAGAGGCAGGTGAGGTGGTCTGGTATTTCCATCTCTTTCAGAATTTTCCAGTTTATTGTGATCTACACAGTCAAAGGCTTTGGCATANTCCAGTAGTCATGTATGGATATGAGAGTTGGACTATAAAGAAAGCTAAGCACTAAAGAAGTGATGCTTTTGAACTGTGGTAGTGGAGAAGACTCTTGAGAGTCCCTTGGACTGCAAGGAGATCCAACCAGTCCATCCTAAAGGAAATCAGTCCTGAATATTCACTGGAAGGACTGATGCTGAAGCTGAAACTCCAGTGGCCACCTGATACAAAGAACTGACTCATTTGAAAAGACTTTGATGCTGGGAAAGATTGAAGGCGGGAGGAGAAGGGGATGACAGAGGATGAGATGGTTGAATGGCATCACTGACTCAATAAGCATGAGTTTGAGCAAGCTCTGGGAGTTGGTGATGGACAGGGAAGTCTGGCGTTCTGCAGTCCATGGTGTTGCAAAGAGTCGGACACAACTGAGCAACTGAACTGAAGAAAAAAAAGCACTCTGGCTAACTCCAGAGCAGGGCTTCCCGCTCTCAGCATTGCTGACATTTGGGGCTGATCATTCTTTACAGAGGCCATCCTGTGTCCCTGGCTTCTCAGGTGGCTCAGTTGGTAAAAAACCTGCCTGCCAATGTGGGAGACTCAGGGTTGATCCCTGGGCTGGAAAGATCCCCTGGAAGAGGAAACGGCAACCCATTCCAGTATTCTTGTCTGGGAAATCCTCATGGACAGAGAAGCCTGGCGGGCTACAATCTGTGGGGTTGCAAAGAGTCAGACATGATTTAGTGACTAAACAGTAGCAACAACAACAACAATATCCTGTACCCTAGGAAATTTTGCAGCATCCAGTCTCTACTCTCTGTTGGTCTCTACTCAATAGATGCCAGTAGCGTTCCCATTTCCCCCCAGTTGTGATGATCAAAACTGTTCCCAGATGTTGCCAAATGCCCCTGAGATGGCAAGATTACCCCCCGCCCCACAACTGGAAACATCAGCTCTAGCCTGGGTTGTGTCCTCCCCAACCCCAAAGGTTCAGGCTTTTTTCCAGGGCATCTTGGAGATGTCATATTGACACTCAGGCCATCTAAGGGTTAACAGAGACATGTGGTATTTGAAAGAATCATCTCTAATGCAGTGACCACAGGAGTCACAGCTTTTTCTTTTTAAATGCTTGAATGGGTCTAATTCAGCGGTTATTCAATCGTTATTCAGCACACATTGAAAAATTTGGGGTCTGATATTATATATTACTGCTTGTTTGAGTTTGGTGCTGTGAAATCATGCCATTTTTGTCTTTAAAAAAAAAAAACAGATGTTGCCAACACCATCTTTAAGTATGCTTTTATTTGCCTTCTGGTATCTACGTATAACAGAACTTCTAGAAAATGGAATTTATGATTTGCAATCTGTGGCCATTTCTATACTGTTCTGATTTGCAAGCAGGGTTCACCTCCTAGTCTGTGTTTTTCTAGTGTGCTTCCTTATGTTTGACTAATTTAAGGGTCTAATAGATGCACCTGTAAAATTTTGCCTTATTTATCATGGAAGCTGCCTAAGAGCCTTCAATGAAATCACGCTGACCTCATTTAATTATTTGTAAAACCCATGTTCTGATGCAGTTGGCAAGGGTTTGGGTGTCTTTTTATGTTTAAGAATATTAAAGAGCAAACATCAGGTAATTTATTGAGTGCTTGCAATGTGCCACGATAGTTTATTTCTCTGAATCCTCTAAACATTTCTTGGAGGAATTTTATGCCTATTTTATGGGCAAAACCCAAGTCTTAAGTCTCCATTTATGATCACACAGAGGATAAGAGATAGGGGTGGGATCTGAGCCCAAAGATTGCAGGGTTCATACTCTTTTCTGCTTTGCGCGCCTGCATTTAGCAGTCAGGAATGGGCTGGAATTAATGCCTTCTCTGCCCACGCACTAAAGCAACCAGCTCCGACTGTCTGTTTGATGCCATGGTTTCCAGATGCAGCGCCGTCCGTTATCTGGATGTTCCATCTGCCTAATTTCACACTCCAACTGCTGAGAAATAGCTGGATTTCCAAAGCCACAGAGATACAGCCAACATGTCTTCATTCATTCTTAGGGAAACAGGATTTCACACAACCTTGAGGGCCTGGTGGAATCTGAAATCCATGAGTAGATGTGTGGTGCCAGAGTACATGGATGTGAGTCTTCCTCAAGTGGGCTCGGGAGCAGGGGGTGGTGGTGGTGGTATGAGGCAAAAAGTAGACTGTTCATTCATTCAGGCTCTAGGCCCTTCAGGAAGATGGGGTGGAAGGAAAAGGTGCTTGGCCTGAAAGATGACAACCATTTAGATCTGAGCCGGCAGCGCCTCACTTGCCAGAACTCAGTCAGTCTCCGCTGAACCAGGACAGCAGAATGCCAGCACGGGAGCAGCTGGCCCTGATGAAGCACCACCTGTGTACACACTGAAAAACAGTAAGAGAATTATCGAAGACAAAGCACAGATGGGCACTATGATTATGTGGAGCAAGTGTCTCAAACTTTCTGGGCCTTACTTTCCCCATCTGTGAAATGGGTTAATACTTCACACTAAGTTCCCAGGATCGGCTGAGCTGGTGCTCAAGGAAACACATTGAAATTTCCAAATTGATTTCAACATGTGTTTGCAGGATATTTTAGACTGGGCCTCAGGCCCTGGGAAGATGAGTTATACAGGGTTAATTTTCAGAGGCCTCAATTAAGGTTTAGAGATTGTTCTAGTCTTTCCCAAATAGTGTTTTGAGGAAAACCAGTTTCAGAGGTGATAGAAGGTGTTGCCTGAGAAATGGATAGGATAGTCAATTGTATTAAACTCTGGGTTCAATATTAATAATTATTATTATACTACATATGTGTTATATGCTTACCATATATTAGGCAGTGTGCTTTACATGTTTTTCCTGTCTAATTTAATTCTTACAACCTGCGGGGTTACACAGTATAAAGTGGCAAGGCCGCTGGATTGTTGTTGTTGTTTAGTTGCTCAGTTGTGTCCAACTCTTTAGGACCCCATAGACTGCAGCACACCTTTCTCTTCCATCCTTCACCATCTCCTCGAGTTTGCTCAAAATCATGTCCATTGAGTTGGCAATGCTATCTAATAATCTCATCCTCTGCCACACTCTTCTCCTCCTGCCCTCAGTCTTTCCCAGCATCAGGGTCTTTCCTAATGAGTCGGCTCTTTACATCAGGTGGCCAAAGTACCGGAGCTTCAGCTTCAGCTTCAGTCCTTCCAATGAATATTCAGGGTTGATTTTCTTTATGATTGATTGGTTTGATCTCCTTGAAGTCCGAGGAACTCTGTCAAAGAGAGTCGTCTCCAGCACCACAGTTCAAAAGCATCAATTCTTCGATGTTCAGCCTTTTTTATGGTCCAACTCTCCCATCCATGGAGAAGGCAATGGCACCCCACTCCAGTACTCTTGCCTGGAAACACCCATGGATNCAAAGAGAGTCGTCTCCAGCACCACAGTTCAAAAGCATCAATTCTTCGATGTTCAGCCTTTTTTATGGTCCAACTCTCCCATCCATGGAGAAGGCAATGGCACCCCACTCCAGTACTCTTGCCTGGAAACACCCATGGATGGAGGATCCTGGTAGGCTGCAGTCCATGGGGTCGCTGAGTCAGACATGACTGAGCGACTTCCCTTTCACTTTCACTTTCATGCATTGGAGAAGGAAATGGCAACCCACTCCAGTGTTCTTGCCTGGAGAATCCCAGGGATGACGGAACCCAATGGGCTGCTGTCTGTGGGGTCGCACAGAGTCGGACACGACTGAAGCGACTTAGCAGCAGCAGCAGCATCTCCCATCCATACATGGCTACTGAAAAAACCATAGCTTTGAATATATGGACCTTTGTTGGCAAAGTGATGTCTCTGTTTTTTAATATGCTATCTAGGTTTGTCATAGCTTTCCCTCCAAGGGGCAAGTGTCTTTTATTTTCATGACTGCAGTCACTCTGGATACCTAGCTGTTACTTCTAAGGCTACGATGACGCTTTTCTGCATGCCTTCTCAGAGCCTTTACAGTCACATGTGCTCATATAAATATTGTATATTCTCTCAACCTGGAAATGTCCAACTTGCAGGTAGAGAGAATATACAGTGTTTCCCAAAGATACTAAAGATACTGAATCAAAGCCTCCCTTGACCGCTGGTGTATTTTATGGGTTATGAAAACCAGCCTTTGAGCAGAGCATGCTTAAACACTACCAACAGTGACACTAGGCAGTGAGGAGGTCTTCATCCATAAAGTGACACAGAGAAAGTGAACCAGAGAACACCGTCCTCAAAGAGCCGTGCTGCTTTCCCCCCTTAAATTACCTGGATCAGCTGCCTAATGGGCTGCCAGTGTCCTTTACAAGCCAAAATGACATGTACACGACAGTTTGCTGGAAGGCTCCTCACCACTCCATCCCATTATCTGTATGGTTGTAGCTTCTCTCCGTTGTTGTTGTTTTTTTTTTTGCTCAGGGAAGAGAGGTGAGTACTATCCCATTTAATGGGCTATTTGTTATGGCCACCCTTGACCCTGCACTTCAGCAATGACCTTGTCTGTTTTCTGTGAATCCTTCAATCAGCACCACTATTGAAATTGTCAGGCGAGCCCGACTGATATAATGCCTGATTGATTGGCCTCGTCCTCTGCCAGCGAGACAAGTGGGGGCAGGAGTGTGGTGAGATCTGCGTTAGAGTAAAAATGCTGAACCATATTTTTGCACATCTAAACCACAGATGCAAAGAGAGGAGGAAATGAATGCCTCTTTTTAAGCTGCTGCCAACAGTTCACGTTGCCTAGGGGAGGGACTGTGTTTGCCAAGACGAATCATTTATAGATCCTATTTTGGACTTTGAAAATCTGCAGGTTTTTTTGAGGGGGGGAANTCATGGGGTTGCAAAGAGTCGGACACGACTGAGCAGCTGAACTGAACTGCACTTCCAAAAAGTATTCACAAGAAGCAAAATGTTTCTTATTCTATTACATCATGTTGTGTGATTATATCACACATGTTTTATGATAAAAATCTAACAATTTTAAGAGAAACTCTGGTTTTGGTTATTACAGATTTAATTTCTATTGACACAAAGAGGAAAGCATAAGAAAGTAAAGTTGGGAATTGACGTAGAATAAAATTTTTTGTGAAGAATCCTACAACTGTGAGAAGAGTTTAAAAGTCTATTCAATATTTCATATCTGCTTGTAGATTTATTAAGATAAAAAGAATCTATTTAATTTGATTACTTCCTAGAAGGATGAATNTGACGTAGAATAAAATTTTTTGTGAAGAATCCTACAACTGTGAGAAGAGTTTAAAAGTCTATTCAATATTTCATATCTGCTTGTAGATTTATTAAGATAAAAAGAATCTATTTAATTTGATCTCTTCCTAGAAGTATGAATTAGAATACTTGACTTCCTTGCTACATATCCAGTATCTGGGTCTGCATCAGTCATGTCTGACTCTTTGCATCTTCATGGACTATAGTCTACTATCCACCGCATACGTGGAATTCTCCAGGCAAGAATATTGGAGAGGGTAGCCATTCTCTCATATTAATTCCAGACATATTAAAAAACAGAGACATTATTTTGCCAACAAAGGTCTGTCTAGTCAAGGCTATGGTTTTTTCAGTAGTCATGTATGGATGTGAGAATTGGACTATAAAGAAAGGTAAGCGCTGAAGAATTGATACTTTTGAACTCTGGTGTTGGAGAAGACTCTTGAGAGTCTCTTGGACTGCAAAGAAATACAATCAGTCCATCCTAAAGGAAATCAGATGATGTTGAAGCTGAAACTCCTGATGCAAAGAACTGACTCATTGGAAAAGACCCTGATGCTGGGAAAGATTGGAGCTGGGAGGAGAAGGAGATGANGGGGAAGGATCCTGAGAGTATTTGGGTCACAGAGGGCTCACAGGAACAGGAAAATGGGCTCAGATACTTAATACCTGTCCCCTCGCTGCTCAGCCTCCCAGCTGGTCCTTCCTAGTGGCCCCAGCATACAGGCCAAGCTCTTTAGCATCACACATCTAAACTCTGCTACTTTCCCCAGAAATTGCTGGTCCTGCCTTCCCCACTCTGCCCACTTGGCTGTTGACCCACTGATGTGTCATTGTCTCCCCCACTGGACCTTTGTCCACGAGGTTCCTGCTGCTCCCCTTTACCAGCTGCAGCTCCTACACCTTCCTTTTTTACCCAGACAGAGCTGAAGCCTCCCCAGCGCACCTGTCCTATTTCTAAGGAGCAAGTACCACACTGTGTGGCAACTTATGTTTAAACTTTCTCTCCGTGAAGCCATAAACCCACAGGGTCCAAGGACCTGCCCATGGCAGGTTTCTGTTTGTATACTCATTATCTAGCACTCTGCTTGCACTCAGTAGGCTCTTTATACATGTTGAAAAATAAATGAATAAATTAATGTTTTCATCCTCAGAATCTGTAAGCAAGTTCATTTTTTATCTGTTTCATTTGAATCTCCATTCAAAACCCTCTCTTGGTTTCTCACCATCCCTATCTTTTCTTTTTTTTTAATTTTTGTGGAAATGGCAACCCACTCCAGTATTCTTGCCTAGAGAATTCCATGGACAGAGCAACCTGGTGGGCTATAGTCCATGGGGTTGCAGAGAGTCAGACATGACTGAGTGTGACTAACACACATAGTTGATTTACAAGGTTGAGGATGTTCTTTTTGTTGTGAGAGAAACTGCCCCCCCCACCCCCATAGAGGTTTAAGCACAAACTTTTATTTTACCACACATAAATAGGTGCAAGGCAGACCCTCTAGGTTGATGTGGTGACTCCATAAAGTCATCACAGATGCAGGCTCCTTTCAGCTATCTATTCTGTCGTGCCTATGAGGTGCTATTGTCCTGGCCCAGAATGGCTGCTGCAGCTCCAGCCATCACATCTGATTTTGTATAGTAGAATTGAAGCAGTACAATGAAGGGAGTATCCTCTCCTTTTAAGAAGGCTTTCTGGAAATTGCAAAAAAACAAAAACAAAAACACAGGATACATAGTATCCTGCAGACATCTAACTGCAAGGGAGGCTGAAGTTCTTTCAGAGGGGTAGAGGAGTAATGACCCTTGAAGGTGTCCACGCCCTAATTTCTGCGACCTGTGAATATGCTATGTTACACAGCAAAGGACATTAAGGTAACAGAAGAAATTAAGGTTGCTAATTGTTTGATTTTGGAGATGAGGAGATTATCCTGGATTATCCAAGTGGGCCCAAATCATTGAGGTCCTTAAACAGGGAAGAGGGAAGCAGGAGAATCAGAATCACTGTGATGTGATGTGAGAAGGACTCTACCAGTCGCTGCCAGACTTGATGATGGAGTAAGGGGCCACAAGCTAAAGAATACAGCCAGCTTCTAGAAGCTGGAAAAGGTTAAGAAAATAAATTCTCAGTTAGTTTCCTCTTTTCCAGTCATGTGTTCCTCATTTCTGTCTGAGGCCTCATCAGAATGGCCTTTACCATCCATGTTTCTACCAACATTCTGTCAGGAGTCCTTAGTTATTTTCTGTGAAGGTGGAGGCTTTCTGTAAAACTGTCCTCTTTTCTTTCTGAGCTCCAACCAAAATGCCCTCAATGGGCTGTTCACAGACATGTGCACCTGCCTTTCAAAACTCTTCTAGTCTCTACTCATTGTTCAGTCACTCAGTCGTGTCCAGCTCTGCGACTCCATGAACTGCAGCACACCAGGCTTATCTGTCGTCCAGTGTCTTCCAAATTCTGCTCAAACTAATGTCCATTCAGTCAGTGATGCCATCCAACCATCTCATCTTCTGTCACCCTCTCCTCTTGCCCTCAATCTTTCCCAGCATAAGGGTCCTTTCCAAAGAGTCAGCTCTTTGCATCAGGTGGCCAGAGTACTGGAGCTTCAGCATCAGTTCTTCCAATGAATATTCAGAGTTGATTTCCTTTAGGATTGAATGGTTTGATCTCCTACATCCAAAGCCGCTTCCACATTTTAATGTATTTGTTACTGTGGCACCCCACTTTTCAGTACTAATTTGCTTGCTCTAGCGAAATACCACAAACTGGGAACCTTATGAACAACAGGAATTTATTTCTCGCAGTTCTGAAGGCTGAAAATGAAGGTGTCAGCAGGTATTTGTTTCCTTGTGAGGGCCGAGGAGGAATATGTTCCATGACTCTCCTCCAGCTTCTGCTAGTCTCCAGGGTTCCTCGGCTTGTGGATGACGGTCTCCGTTTACCTTCACATCATCTTTCTTCTATACACATCTGTCTCCTTTTCCAGATTTCTCGTCTTTATAAGGACACAGGCATATTAGCTTAGGATTCACCCTAAGGACCCCACTTTGATTTGGTCGTCTGCAAACACCTTGTTTCCAGATAAAATCATGTTCACAAGTATGGGGGTTAGGACTTGGACATCTTTTGAGGGACACGGTTCAAACCATAGTGGTGTCTTTGAGGGTTGTTGTTCTGTCTAGTGCACTTGGGATGGAGTATGTTTCAGGATGTTTTGTTTTAGTTGATCTTTTAAATTTTTAATTGGTTCAATATTTGCTTTTTTTTTTTCAGTTTAAATTTCTTGTTAACTGGAGGATAGTTGCTTTACAATGTTTTGTTGGTTTCTGCCATACATCAACATGAATCTGCCATAGGTATACAGATATCCTCTCCCTCTTGAAACTCCCTCCCACTTCCCCCCTCCCACACCATCCCACCCCTTTACATTGTCACAGAGCACCAGGCTGAGCTCCCTGCACTGTGCAGAAGCCTCCCATTAGCTTCTGTTTTACACGTGATAATCTGTATTTCAGTGGTGCTCTCTCCATTCGTCCCACCGTCTCCTTCCCTTATTGGATCCATAAGTCTGTTCTCTATGTTGTCTCAAGATGTTTCTGAAGCTCCCTCAATCCTCATTTTTTATAGTTTTGGGAGAGAAACAAATGCAGGTGCAGAAACAAATGAATCCACGTCAACAAACATAGCTCATTCTCAGCCTGTTGGCTGGGGAATCACCCCCGGAGCCTGTGTGGACAGCGGGAACACTTCATGAACCCTGCACGCTCCTCTGCCCACCAGTTCACATGTCCACAGCCTTTATAACCTTGCCTTTACCTATTCATTTTGCAACACATGGACCAGGCTGATCTCATTCTTTCATGTAAATATAATGGAGCACTGAAGAGTTGTCGAGCAGGACACTGTAACCCTGAGGGGCAGGTTAGGGCTTCAGGGACAAATGGTACAAAGTCAGCTGGAGAGAGAGCCCAGGATCCAGGAGAGTGATTAGGGCAGGGCCCTGGATCTGTGGTCTCTGCATGGAAATGGCCTCTACTCTCTTCCTGTCTCCCCAGCCCCTGGACTCTGAGCTCCAGGCTGTGGCTGTTCTGAGTCTCTGGCCCTGAGCGCTGGCACAGAATGAACCTAGAAGCCCCACAGCTATTCACTCAATCAGTCAATTGAATGAGTGCTTGGGGGTTGGGCCTGGCTTCCTCAAAGAGTATGGCCGATACTTGTCTGCCTAGATGTGTCTAAGGGAAGCAGGGCAGCGCTGTGGGAAGGGTTTGCAAGGAGATACCCTCCCCTTCTCTGCTTTTATTCCTGCCCCTTAAGTCATTAAGCAAGTACATCTAGTTTCTGATTTTGACAAAGTTGGAAGAGAGTGGGTAGGGAGCTGACAACCAGGGACATCCATTAGACTGTCACTTTTGATAAAAGGCTCCTTCTGAAAGCTAGCACCTGGGGGTTTTGTCCTGCGACCGTGGCTCCCCTTGGAGGGGAGCAGACAGGGCGCCGGCGTTTGGAGAATGCTCAGTTGTGCTTTTCCTTCCAACGTCTGCCTGTCGCCTTTCCCAAAAGGAAAGGGCCTTTCCCCCCTTTATAGCTGGGATAAAATACACACAACATAAATGATCATTTAAACCATTTTAAGTGTATGATTCAGTGGCATTAAGTTCATTTACAATGTTGTGTCACTACTATCCATTTCCAGAACTTTCTCAACTTCCAGACAGAAACCCTGCACTAATTAAATGCTACCCACTGCCCCTCCCCTACTCAGGCCCTTGTTGCCACCATTCTACTGTCTATCTCTATGAATCTGCCTATTCTAGGCACCTCATGTAAATGGAATCATTTTGAAAGTGAAAATGCTAATCACTCAGTTGTTTCTGACCCTTTGCAACCCCATGGATTATAGACCGTCGGGCTCCTCTGTCCATGGAATTCTCCAGGCAAGAATACTACAGTGGACAGCCATTCCCTTTTCCAGGGGATCTTCCCAATCCAGGGATTCTTAACCATCCGAGCCACCAGTAAATCTTTTTGGGTCTGGCTTTTTCCCTTAGCACAGGGAGTTTAACAATGTCTTTTAAACAATTTCCAGGGAGCCCATGTTTCTCCATTCTCTGCCTTCCCTGGATTCCTTGGCACAGCAGGAGGCACTATGCCCCCATGTTCTGTTCAGCGCAAATTATGCTCAGAGACTGAGGCTGTCTTTGCCAGTAATTTATTTGACACAGGTTCTCTGTAGGAATTATGATTTATAATAATAATATTTCACAAACCAATAACATACAGGATAACATCTCTTAAGCCAATAAAGGAATAACACCATCCAAACCAATGATAGATTAATTACACTATTGTTTCCGGCAAAGAGGAGACGAAAGAAAGTCCAGATGTACTTGAGGTGTATCTTTTTTTTGACTTGGTTCTCAGTAGAGTCAGGAGAAGGCGATGGCACCCCACTCCAGTACTCTTGCCTGGAAAATCCCATGGATGGAGGAGCTTGGTGGGCTGCAGTCCATGGGGTTTCGAAGAGTCNTGTGTGTGTGTGTGTGTGTGTGTGTGTGTGTGTGTGTGTGTGTGTTGGGGGTGGGGATGGGTTTGTTTACTTCTTTGGCTGTGCCTCGGCTCTCAGTCGTGGCATGTAGGTTCTTCGCTGTAGCACATTCTCTAGTCGCGGCACGCAGGCAGGCTCAGTAGTTACATTGCTTGGGCTTAGTTGCTCTGCAGCAGGTGGGATCTTAGTTCCCTGACCAAGGATCAAGCCCACGTTCCCTGCACTGCAAGGCAGACTCTTAAGCACTGACCCCCAGGCCGTCCCGCGGTGTGTGCATTATGGTGATTCTGTATCCCCACCAGGCACTGTGCTACAGAAAATGGTTAGAAACACAGTGCTAACCACACTGAAGGCTGCCCAACCCTGTGTAATAGACTCATGTGTTTAATCATGGAAGAAAGAAGAAGGGGCTAAGGCTCTGGGTTTGTGAGCTTGCTTCTGCCAACCCTATATGTTGTTTTTATACCAAGAACAACATGCAGTACCAATGGCATCAAAGGAGGGTGTTACACACAGCACCTCATTTAAAGGCCCCTAAAGGACAATGATCTGAGCAGCAGGGCTTTTCTCCTGTCCTCCTGTCCCCTCCCCGAGGGAGAAAGAAAGCCTTCCCTAGTGTGTGCTCTGAGGAAGAATTTAGCCACAACTCCTGGGGCCTACCCCAATTCGTGGACACGCATACTCCCTGATCTTGGATTTGACAGGCTTCCAGGGGACCACTCTACTCCTTCCTGAGACATTTAAGTGATTCTTGGACTCCACTTTGGACTAGCAAAGGAGATAGGATTCAGGGAGGACAGTTCAGAGAACCCATCTGGGTATAGAGTCCTACCTCACTGTTTCAAGTCAGCCTTGATGCTGATAAAGCTGAGGCTTCTAGCTCCACCTATGTGCTTCTTGTAGCTGTCTTTCAAGGGGCTCCAGGCATCGTGGAAGGGATAGGGATGGTATTTAATGCTTCCCTTAAGCTCCCCAAGCAAGTACTCCCATCCCTATTTTAATCTATGAAGAAGCTGAAGCTGAGTGAAATTAAGTCACTTCCCCAGAGCTGTTGAGACAGCAGGTCATAAAGGTGAAAATGAACTCAGTCCTTCTGGCTTCAAAGCCTTTGGCCCATGCTTGTGCAAAGCTGCCATTCCAGAAAGCAAATGTTCCAGCTGAGCTAACCTGAACCAGCAGTCTCCTTTTTATAACACAGTCTGGGGAACTAACCTCCTCCTCTTGCTCTTGGTTTTGATATCAGAAAAATCAAAAGCTTGGACTAAACACCAAGAAAATTCTCCCCAGATCAAAGACTTGNGTGTTCTTGCCTGGAGAATCCCAGGGACGGGGGAGCCTGGTGGGCTGCCGTCCATGGGGTCGCAAAGAGTCAGACACGACTGAAGTGACTTAGCAGCAGCAGCAGCAGCAGAGTCAGTCCTTCCAACCAAAATCTGGGTATCAGTTGCCTTCTTAGGCCCTGAGCTGTTGGAACACAAAGCTAGTGGGCAGTGCTACTGGCGTTGGTGGCCAAGGTGGGCTGCTCTGAAGGTTGTTACTTCCGGGACTGTCACAGGCCTTGTTCCCTTCACTTCCTGAGCCTGCTGCCTGGTTTTACATCCCTGTTAACCAAGAGCTAAGTAGCCTGGCCATGGTAGGAGCACCTTTCTCAAGATCTCTGGAGAACTATTAGATCAGCAAAGAGTAGCTTTGCCCAAAGATAACACTCTCAAGTTGCTGGTCAAACCTCTTGGTTTTTAAAGTTTAAAAGTCCATCACGTGAGGGACTCCCCTCACGGTCCAGTGGTTAAGACTTCATGCTTCCACTGCAGGGAGTGGAAGGGATTCAATCCCTGGTTGGGAAACTAAGATTTCACATCCTGCATGGTGTGACTACAAATTTTAAAAATCCGTCATGTGATGGGCACTGCTGCTGCCACTATGGTGTCAGAGATGTAGGGGTCCTTTCCACTCCAGGTGGAAGAGGTCCACACTCTTTACAACCTGTCTCCAACCTGCCCTTTCCCTGTCGGGTCCTGTCCAGCCTCTTTCTTTTTATTAAGATCTCAATCACACAAAACTTTCTGGAGGCGATGGAACATGCCAACATCTCAGACTGCTTCATTTTCGTATTTTTCGTTACATCAACTTGGTGTTCTCTCACATCTCTTCTCAGCTGATCTAACTCATCTTAAGACCAGGCACAAAGGGTGCCCGGCAGAGCCGATCTCCCCCCCCAGACCAAGCTCTTTGTTTATTCATCTGTTAGATTCTTGCCAAATTGGATCAGCAGGATCTGTTGCTGTTTCTGCTGTAGGTGAGGCAGACCATGACTCCTTAAGGGCACTGATGCCTCTTTGAATAATGCACTTATGGATGAGATCATGGGCCTTGAAGTGCTTTAAACTTGGCTTCCAATTCCAGGTCCTCCACTTGGCTCTGTGACAGAAGGGAAGTGTTATGTACCCTCTGAGCCTTTTTTTTTTTTTTTTTTTTTTTCCTGGTCTGTGTAATACACACAGTGGACAGACTTTCAGGTGGCCCTTATGATCTCGGCCTCCTCGTGTTCCTGACTTTGTGGGGTGCCCTCCCCTTGTGTGCGGGTGGTACCCATGACCTGCCTCTAACTCACAGATGGGATGCTGCACCCATGATTATGTTATGTTCTACAAAGCTCCATTTGCCAGCAGACTTGTTGCCCTGGAAGAAGCAAGCTGCTCTGAAGCAAGAAGCTGAAGCCCTCTGTCCTGTAGCCACAAGGAAGTACATCCTGCCCACAGCCTGAGGGGTTGAGGGAGCAGGTCTTTCCTTAGTTGAGTCTCTGATGAGGCCGCATCCCCACGGACATCTGAGTCACGGCCTGGTGAGACCCAGACGTAGAGGTCCAGCTAAGTTGTGCTCAGACTTACAGACCTACAGGAACTGTGAGATATTAAATGCTGTTGTTTTATTTAATTTTTAATTTTTTTGAATTGTGTAGGTCCGTTTATATGCCTCTTAAAAAAATAAATACAATACCTGTATTTTCATTTTGAAAGAAAGTGAAAGTGTTAGTCACTCATGTCTTGACTCTTTGTGACTCCGTGGACTGTAGCCCACCAGGCTCCTCTGTCCATGGGATTCTCCAGACAAGAATACTGGAGTGGGTTGCCATTCCCTTCTCCAGGGGATCTTCCCGACTCAGGGATTGAATTTGAGTCTCCCACACTGCAGGCAGATTCTTTACTGTCCGAGCCACAAAGGGAAGAGTGTGGGGAAAAGTTTGTGTTCAGTAAGAGATCACAATATGTGGAATCAAAAGAACTAAGGTTTGAATCCTGATTCTATCCAGACTATTTCAGCCTCCTGCTGTTGGTGAGTCATTTATCAATTCTTTTGTTTTATGACACAGATTATTGAAAAATTTTTTAAAATGTGGAACATTTAAAGAAAAATTCTTTATTGAATTTGTTACAATATTACTGTTTTATGTTTTTTGGGTATTTTTGGCCATGAGGTATGTGGGATGTCAACTCCCTGATGAGGGATCAAACCTGCACCCCCTACAATGGAAGGCAAACTCTTAACCACTAGAATGCCATGGAAATCCTGATATGGTCATTTTAAATTTATGGGAATCTGTGATGAGGCAGAGAGAACTTATACAATGAGTGTGTCAGCATCTACCCTAAGCAGGCAGTCCTCATCGTGATGTGTACATGAAATGAAGCATCTAAAGAATCTAGCATGATACCACGTGGTAAAATGTGAATGCGGTTAGATGTCATCGCAACTGTCATCATCCCTACGTCCATTAGACCTGACCTTGTAACAGACAATCAAGATGGTTGGTAGGTGGCCGAACGGATGAATTAACGAGTGAAAATCCTTCACTCGGTGTCCCTGCAGTCATGGGCTCATCTGGATCTCAGCTTCACCTAGGAAAACCAAAGATAAATGTGATTTGTATTTAGTTGGAACATTTTATTATCTCCTTGAAGTCTGGAGACTCCAGCAGAGAGAGTAGATTGATTTCTTGGACTCACTTGTCTCAAAGAGGTAAACTTCCACCATGATTTATAGAGCTCCTCAGCTGGAAAGGAGTCTGCAGCCTCCCTGGCCAGAGTCCTGTCAACAGCTATGGATGTGTTTCCACCTCCCAGCCCCTCTGTAGCTCATACCATCTTCTTGCCCGTAAGGACCAAGGTGTCTAGGTTTTCTGGGCCATCTAGGTAAGAATATATCAGGGATCAGTAGCCAGAGTAGGAGCAAAGTCAGACTGCAGACATCTCGTCACTTAGACCCACCCCTGGATGAACTTTCCAATCTGCAGAGAAAAGAGGAGGATTCTCAAGGGCATCTTCTTGAAACCCTGTACCTCCTCTGGTTCCACCATGTCCTCTCTAATCCGGGTGCTCAATACCCAGGAGCTCAATACCTTCTGGAGCTGTCAGGCCTCTGGGTCCCAACTCTGGACAGTTCCCAGTTGGAGTGTTGGGGTTCACTTTATCAGAACAGGATCAGATGGCTGTTCTCTGCCTTGAGCTGACCTGAAACAAAGGCTGGATGTAAGGAGGGTGATACGTGTAGAGTTTAGAGGGCAGGACGCTGCCCTGGGAGTCCTGGCAGGGGGAAGATGCCGTGTCAGCAATCCCCCACCATAGGTCCCTGCTAAAGGCATCGATTCAAGATAGGGAAGTCGTTCCTGAAAATAAAATGTAGGAGGACAAATGAACCAGTTTCATCAAACGATGAAGGGCATGAAGAACCGGAGAAGAACTGATACGGATGAAAAGAGATTTAAGAGACTCATCACTGAAATGCGATATGTGGGCCTTCTTAGGACCCTGATTCACAAACACAGAAAATCACTGGAAGATATACACCTTTGGCTGATTTATGTTGACATATGGCAAAAATCAAGCCAGTTAAAAAAATTTATTTATTTTTTAATTGAAGGGTAATTGCTTTACAGAATTTTGCTGTTTTCTGTCAAACCTCAACATGAGTCAGCCATAGATGTACATATATCCCCTCCCTTTTGAACCTTCCTCCCATCTCCCTCCCCATCCCACCTCTCTAAGATGTGTATAAGAGACAGCCCCAGACAGCCATCTTACTTTTTTGCATTTCTTTTCCATGGGAATGGTCTTGATCCNAGATGTACATATATCCCCTCCCTTTTGAACCTTCCTCCCATCTCCCTCCCCATCCCACCTCTCTAGGTTGATACAGAGCCCCTGTTTGAGTTTCCGGAGCCATACAGCAAATTCCTGTTGGCTATCTGTCTTACATATGGTAATATAAGTTTCCATGTTACTTTGTCCAAACATCTCACCCTCTCTTCCCATCTCCCCCACGTCTATAAGTCTATTCTATATGTCTGTTTCTCCACTGCTTCCCTTAAATAAATTCAGTACCATTTTTCTAGATTCTGTATATATGGGTTAGAGTACCATATTTATCTTTCTCTTTCTGACTTATTTCACTGTGTAAAATAGGTTCTAGATTCATCCACCTTATTAGAACGGACTCAAACGCGTTCCTTTTTATGATTGAATAATATTCCATCGTGTGTATGTACCACAACTTCTTTATCCATTCATCTGTTGGTAGATATCTAGGTTGCTTCCATGTTCTAGCTGTTGTAAATAGTGCTGCAATGAACAATGGGATACATGTGTCTCTTTCAATTTTGGTTTCCTTAGGGTATATGCCTAGGAGTGGGGTTGCTGGGTCATATGGTGGTTTTATTCCTAGCTTTTTTAAGGAATCTCCGTATGGTCTTCCATAGTGGTTATAATAATTTACATTCTCACCAGCAGTGCAAGAGTGTTCCCTTTTCTCCACACCCTCTGCAGCATTTATTGTTTGTAGACTTTTTGATGAGGGCCATTCTGACTGGTGTGAGGTGATATCTCANGTCTCTAACCTGCCAGGTTCCTCTGTCCATGGAATTTCCCAGGCAAGAATACTGGAGTGGGTTGCCGTTTCCTATACCAGGGGATCTTCCTGACTCAAGGATCAAACCTATGTCTTCTGCATCGGCAGGTGGATTCTTCACCACTGTGCCACCTGGGAAACCAGTTGACGATGTAGCAGGACACAAAAGGCAATTGTTTTCTATCTAATTTTTTAGAAGTTGTTATTCTTTTTAAAAAATTATTTATTGTAAATTTTTCTCCCTATTTTATCTTCAGGGCAATAAAGCAAAACTTAAGGTGTTAGAAGAAAATGTAGTAAAAGGACTCATTCCAGATGGCCTTCCACTTTGTCCTAATGAAGGAGAAATATATTAAGGTGTTAAAATAGGAGATTGAGTATAAATTGTACAACATGATGAACACAGTTAGAAAATAGATTATGACCATGCCAGAAAAGATAGCAGTAATTGTGCTTGTTCTGTTATAGACACCGTGACCTAAGGAAATCCACAATAAAAATGTACAAGAAATATTGTTGACAACCTATATCTCGAGTATGTTGCATGTTTTCTAATTTTCTTTTGATGAGTCACTTTGTGTTATTCTAACCAGTCAGTGCATGACAGTTACCTGTATATTTTCTCATGCTATTAAGATTCTTTGAACATTGTTGATAATCAACCCTGATTAATCAGAATAAATTAGTGAAATTAAATTTGCTCACATATATCACCTCCTGTTTTCATATTCATGTTTACAGAAATCAGGCACAAAATAAATCTTTAAGTAATCTTCCATTCAGTTGCTCTTTTAAAAATAGGTCTTTAGTCAGACTGGTGGATAGGTAAAGCCTCATTCAGTTCAGTTCAGTTCAGTCGCTCAGTCGTGTCTGACTCTTTGTGACCCCCATGGACTGCAGCACACCAGGCCTCCCTGTCCATCACCAACTACTGGAGTTTAATCAGACTCATGTCCATTGAGTCAGTGATGCCATCCAATCATCTTATCCTCTGTCGTCCCCTTCTCCTCCCGCTTTCTATCTTTCCCAGCATCAGGGTCTTTTCCAATTAGTCAGTTCTTCTCATCGGGTTGCCAAAGTATCAGAGTTTCAGCTTCATCATCAGTCCTTCCAATGAATATTTAGGACTTATTTCCTTTAGGTTGGACTGGTTGGATCTCCTTGCAGTCCAAGGGACTCTCAAGAGTCTTCTCCAACACCACAATTCAAAAGCATCAGTTCTTTGGCAGTCAGCTTTCTTTATAGCCTCATTAATTTTTTTTAATTAAAAAAAAATTTTAAAGCCTCATTAATTTTTCTATAGAAATGCATCCCATTTTTATGGACTATTTTAGATATTTATTAAAGACAGTGCCATGTAGTAAAAATCCCAGATTTCTTGAGGACTTCTCATTTTTCAATACATTTTATTTTATGTCTAGTGCTTATAAAACAAGGAGCAAGTAAGATACTCATACTGTTGTAATAAATATGTCTATATTTATTAGCAGGATAGTTCTATTAATTGTAAACATTGTTAAGGGGAATCTCAGAATGTGCATCACTGTGACTAAAAATTCGTTGATTGCTGTACTTTTAAAGTGATTTAAATTGTTTAGGAGATAACATTACTTACGATTATCTCTTTAGTCTCCTTCATTTAAAAAAGCAATTTAGGTAGAACATTTTTTTAAATTACTACATGTTATTTCAAATTTCTTTCTACCATTATTATAGCAAAACACTTGGAATTTAGCATTATTATACCACTGATGGGTTGTGTCCCTGGTTTATACAACTTAGGACATCTCACCCACAAGATTAGTGATAGCTTGTGAATGAAATGCCATCCATGCTTCTTAGCATCTGTGTAGTAGTGCTAAGGACTCTGAAAAATTCTTTTAGATAATATTTTACAATTATTTCCATTANGTCCGAGCCACAAAGGGAAGAGTGTGGGGAAAAGTTTGTGTTCAGTAAGAGATCACAATATGTGGAATCAAAAGAACTAAGGTTTGAATCCTGATTCTATCCAGACTATTTCAGCCTCCTGCTGTTGGTGAGTCATTTATCAATTCTTTTGTTTTATGACACAGATTATTGAAAAATTTTTTAAAATGTGGAACATTTAAAGAAAAATTCTTTATTGAATTTGTTACAATATTACTGTTTTATGTTTTTTGGGTATTTTTGGCCATGAGGTATGTGGGATGTCAACTCCCTGATGAGGGATCAAACCTGCACCCCCTACAATGGAAGGCAAACTCTTAACCACTAGAATGCCATGGAAATCCTGATATGGTCATTTTAAATTTATGGGAATCTGTGATGAGGCAGAGAGAACTTATACAATGAGTGTGTCAGCATCTACCCTAAGCAGGCAGTCCTCATCGTGATGTGTACATGAAATGAAGCATCTAAAGAATCTAGCATGATACCACGTGGTAAAATGTGAATGCGGTTAGATGTCATCGCAACTGTCATCATCCCTACGTCCATTAGACCTGACCTTGTAACAGACAATCAAGATGGTTGGTAGGTGGCCGAACGGATGAATTAACGAGTGAAAATCCTTCACTCGGTGTCCCTGCAGTCATGGGCTCATCTGGATCTCAGCTTCACCTAGGAAAACCAAAGATAAATGTGATTTGTATTTAGTTGGAACATTTTATTATCTCCTTGAAGTCTGGAGACTCCAGCAGAGAGAGTAGATTGATTTCTTGGACTCACTTGTCTCAAAGAGGTAAACTTCCACCATGATTTATAGAGCTCCTCAGCTGGAAAGGAGTCTGCAGCCTCCCTGGCCAGAGTCCTGTCAACAGCTATGGATGTGTTTCCACCTCCCAGCCCCTCTGTAGCTCATACCATCTTCTTGCCCGTAAGGACCAAGGTGTCTAGGTTTTCTGGGCCATCTAGGTAAGAATATATCAGGGATCAGTAGCCAGAGTAGGAGCAAAGTCAGACTGCAGACATCTCGTCACTTAGACCCACCCCTGGATGAACTTTCCAATCTGCAGAGAAAAGAGGAGGATTCTCAAGGGCATCTTCTTGAAACCTTGTACCTCCTCTGGTTCCACCATGTCCTCTCTAATCCGGGTGCTCAATACCCAGGAGCTCAATACCTTCTGGAGCTGTCAGGCCTCTGGGTCCCAACTCTGGACAGTTCCCAGTTGGAGTGTTGGGGTTCACTTTATCAGAACAGGATCAGATGGCTGTTCTCTGCCTTGAGCTGACCTGAAACAAAGGCTGGATGTAAGGAGGGTGATACGTGTAGAGTTTAGAGGGCAGGACGCTGCCCTGGGAGTCCTGGCAGGGGGAAGATGCCGTGTCAGCAATCCCCCACCATAGGTCCCTGCTAAAGGCATCGATTCAAGATAGGGAAGTCGTTCCTGAAAATAAAATGTAGGAGGACAAATGAACCAGTTTCATCAAACGATGAAGGGCATGAAGAACCGGAGAAGAACTGATACGGATGAAAAGAGATTTAAGAGACTCATCACTGAAATGCGATATGTGGGCCTTCTTAGGACCCTGATTCACAAACACAGAAAATCACTGGAAGATATACACCTTTGGCTGATTTATGTTGACATATGGCAAAAATCAAGCCAGTTAAAAAAATTTATTTATTTTTTAATTGAAGGGTAATTGCTTTACAGAATTTTGCTGTTTTCTGTCAAACCTCAACATGAGTCAGCCATAGATGTACACATATCCCCTCCCTTTTGAACCTTCCTCCCATCTCCCTCCCCATCCCACCTCTCTAGGTTGATACAGAGCCCCTGTTTGAGTTTCCGGAGCCATACAGCAAATTCCTGTTGGCTATCTGTCTTACATATGGTAATATAAGTTTCCATGTTACTTTGTCCAAACATCTCACCCTCTCTTCCCATCTCCCCCACGTCTATAAGTCTATTCTATATGTCTGTTTCTCCACTGCTTCCCTTAAATAAATTCAGTACCATTTTTCTAGATTCTGTATATATGGGTTAGAGTACCATATTTATCTTTCTCTTTCTGACTTATTTCACTGTGTAAAATAGGTTCTAGATTCATCTACCTTATTAGAACGGACTCAAACGCGTTCCTTTTTATGATTGAATAATATTCCATCATGTGTATGTACCACAACTTCTTTATCCATTCATCTGTTGGTAGATATCTAGGTTGCTTCCATGTTCTAGCTGTTGTAAATAGTGCTGCAATGAACAATGGGATACATGTGTCTCTTTCAATTTTGGTTTCCTTAGGGTATATGCCTAGGAGTGGGGTTGCTGGGTCATATGGTGGTTTTATTCCTAGCTTTTTTAAGGAATCTCCGTATGGTCTTCCATAGTGGTTATAATAATTTACATTCTCACCAGCAGTGCAAGAGTGTTCCCTTTTCTCCACACCCTCTGCAGCATTTATTGTTTGTAGACTTTTTGATGAGGGCCATTCTGACTGGTGTGAGGTGATATCTCATTGTAGTTTTGATTTGCATTTCTCTAATGAGTGCTGTTGAACATCTTTTCACGTGTTTGTTAGCCATCCGTATGTCTTCTTTGGAGAAATGTTGGTTTAGGTCTTTTTTTCACTTTTTCATTGGGTTTTTTGTTTTTCTGGTATTGAGTTGTGGTGAGCTGCTTATATATTTTGGAAATTAATCCTTTGTCAGTTGTTTCATTTGCTATATATTCTAA
The DNA here is from genome assembly GCA_006410875.1 of Neotragus pygmaeus. Classification (NCBI taxonomy): domain Eukaryota; kingdom Metazoa; phylum Chordata; class Mammalia; order Artiodactyla; family Bovidae; genus Neotragus; species Neotragus pygmaeus. Next base: position 634,300 of record SJYV01019187.1, read on the forward strand.
GGGCTGTCTTTTCACCTTGCTTATAGTTTCCTTTGCTGTGCGAAAGCTTTTAAGTTTAATCAGGTCCCACTTGTTTACTTTCATTTTTATTTCCATTACTCTAGGAGGTGGATCATAGAGGATCTTGCTTTGATTTATGTCATCAAGTGTTCTGCCCGTGTTTTCCTCTAGGAGTTTTATAGTTTCTGGTCTTACATTTAGGTCTTTAATCCATTTAGAAATCAAACCAATTTTTTTTTTTAAAAAGGTATTTCTGAGACCTGAACTTATTTGATTTTATTAAGGAATCATTGTCAATTAAGTTAAAGGTGATGTCATGGTTATGGGCTCTTCCTTGTTAGGAATACCCAATGAAGTATTTACAGGTAAATGACATAATGTTTGGGATTTGCTTTGAAATATTCTAAGAAAACTAGTCAACCAACCAAAGTGGGAAGGATGGGCAGATGAGAGAAGAACTGCAGAAAACGGGTTGCAGTTGACCCATGGCCACACGAAGTCTGGAGGTGCTTGCTCTTCTGTGTGTGTTTGAAAATGTCCTTAACAAATGTGAATGAATTAAATGTCTGTCACCTCCCAGGGTTTAGGAGGCTGAGTCCTGGTGACTGCTGATTCATGCTGGGATCAGTGTCTCCATCTTTCAAATGGGCGCAACACCTCCTTTTCTCCTTGTATTCTTCAGTGGCTTCCAGGCACCATATCTATATGTACTGTGCTTAGTGAGCAAGGCAGAGGGTCTCTGCCCCCATGAAACTCGTGCCTGGTGGGAGAGACAGATGTTAAATAGACGTTCTCCCAGGGAAGCATTTAACTTAAACTGTGGTCAGAGCTGCAAAGGAAAACCACACAGTGCTGTAAGAGATGGTTGTAGGGAGATCTGACCCAGACTCAGATAAAGAGTATCACAGAGACTTTCCTGTTTTCCTGATGTGCAGGCTGAGACTTGAAGAATGGTAGCTTGGACAAATGTGTGCATGTTTGTGCATGTACACATATGAGTGTGCATGTGTTTGCACATGGGTGTGTGTGTGTACTTGCATGTGTTGGGAAGGAACCAGGGGACAGAGTAACAGCTGTGCAAAAATAGGAGGCACATTCAGTGTTGAGGGGCAGCTAGCGGAAGTGGAGTGAGTAGAGAGGGTGGAGGGGAGGAGGCTGGGGACTCTGGTCTCCTGATTGGAGTGAGCGATGATGCCAGGGGTTCACGGGAGGATATTCAAGACAACTCTGGAGAGCAGCAGCACCCGGAGAGCCCTGGGCTCATTTCTGAGGAATCGAATTTGAGTCTGATTCAAGTTAAATGTTTTGGGCATGACTCACAGTGTCCAGGGACCCTATTAGATGTTTCATTGCACAGGCGAGGCCCTGAACCAGAAAGGCGGCCGCAGTTGGTGTTTGACATGGCACTTTGCTCTCTGCTCGGGGCGCTCTCCTTCTCAGCCCATGTTCCGGGCCCTGCCTCGGTGACAGCTGCTCTCTGGGGGATTAGCCCCTTCCTCAGAGCCTCTCTGACTTGCTTGATAAGAATAAACACTTTTGGCTTTTTATTTATCCTTAGGGGACTAGCAGGTCTGCGTGCCAGGAGAGACAGAGGTCTCTGGAGTCTTGGGTCCAACTCCCAGCCCTGCCATTCGCTCACTCTGTGTCCTTGGACAGGCTACCTGACTGTTCAGAGCCTCAGTTTCTTCATCTGTAAAAAGAGGACAATCATAGTCCCTCCTTCACAGGTGATTAGGAGTCAGTGAGTTAAACAGAGCATATGAATGGCCAGTAATCATGATATTATTGCCAATTTTACTTAATTATTAATAATCATTATACAACTCCAGGATCTGTACCTTAACCATAGGTGGAGGTCAAGGGCTCAAACTGTGATTTTTGTCTTCTTGAGCCAGGGCTAGATATTAGAGCAGGATAGAAGGGCGAGGAAACTGACATGTATTTCGAAGTCTGTAAAATATTCCATTTTCCTGGCAGAAAATTTGAGAAGTAGAAAATAAAGGAGAAAAGAATAATTACTTTTAATCATCCCACTGGGAGATGAGTACCACTAACATTTTTACTGAATTGCCTCCCGAATCTTTCTCTTCTTAAAATTGAATTAATCACAGCCCTTAGTCATGACATAATCTCAAGTGTTGGTTCAGTTGTGGCCAGCTTTGTCCGTCTGTCATCTGCATATTCACTCTGCCACTTTTGAAGATCAAAAGCAGTTGATTGTTAGCAATCTCATATGGTTTATCTTAATAGTTATTTCATTTTTGAAGTGTAATAAGACCTCCCACCTCAAACAAGAGCTATGTCCTCGATAAGGACTTCATCCAACTGCCCTTCATGACTCCTGCCCTTCATGCCTCCCTCCCCACCAGATACCCATCACCTGGAACCAGCATGCACTGCTTGCTTTTCTTTTTTTGCATCTATACGTATTTGTGCAAAGCATGATATTTACTTTTTCCAATGTTTATACAATTCTCTTTTAAAACAAAATTGATATCATACCATAAGGTAGGTTTTTGGGTCCTGATTAAAAAGCATTACCTCCTGAATAAATCCCTTTCTCATTAAAAAGTCTCTGGGAATAGAAAATGTAATACTTGCATAATATTCCATATTGTGGCTGGACTATCATTTATTTGTAATTTTCCCTTCTACTTGGGCATTTTTGATTGATTTTTCCCCCTTTTTAAACATTTTTATTAAAAAAATTATTGAAGTATAGTTGATTTATAATGCTGTGTTAATTTCTGCTGTACAGCAAACTGATTCAGTTATACATATATATTCTTTCTCATATTCCTTTCCATTATGGTTTATCACAGGATTTTAAATATAGCTCCCTGGGCTGTGCAGTAAGGCCTTGTTGTTTATTCATCCTATATATAATATTTTGCATCTGCTAATCCTAAACTCCCAATTGATTTCTTTTCTGTTGCAAATAATGCCATATAAACTTCTGAAGGATTCTCAGTGTATTTTGCTGAATTGCTTCTAAAGAAGGTTGCAAAAAATATCACTCTCTGCCTCCCACTGTGTCCCTCACTCCCAATAAGTCTTTTTAAAAATCTTGCCAGCTTGATATGGGAAAAGTGCTATTAAACTTATTTTTTAAAAACACATATTTTCATGTGTTATTGGCTGTTTATATATTTTTTTCCTGTGAATTCTCCATTCATGTCCATAGCTCATTTTTTCTTTTGGGGCATTAATATTCTTCTTATTGATTTGGAAGAAGTCTTTGTATATTAAAGAAGATACCCCTAATCTGTCATAGTTTTTTGGATTTTTTTCCAGGTTTATAATTTGCTTTTCAGTTGAGTTTATTATGGTTTTGAAATAGAGATTTTTTTTTTATTATTTTTAGGTAATCAGTTTATTGGTGATTTTTTTCACCCATTGATTTTATGCTTTGAAAAGCCTTTCCGTTCTTAACATCAGCTAAAAATTTATCTAGATTCTCTTTAAGTGTTTACGGGTCAGTTTTTACATTTGAAATCCTATATACATTTGGGATTTGTTTTGATGTATGTTTGAGGATCTAACTGGGTTATATTCCCCAAAACAACCAATTTTCTATAGACTGATTTGTGAGTAGTTTTCCTTATCCCACTGGCTTATGAGGCCTCCTTTAACGTCTGATAGATGTTTCTGTTTGTGCTGTGGTGTGGTTCAGGCATGTCTCTACTTTATCCCATCAACTCTTCCACCTCTCACATGATCCCATGGCTGGAGTCTTATTTTTTTTTACTTTTATTTTATTTAAAATAATAGTTTGGTTTATTTTTGTTTATTTTAATTTTTATTGTTGTTTTACACTCATTTCTGCTTACAGCGAAGTGAATCAGCTATAAGTATACATATGTCCCCTCTATCTTAGACCTCACCCCACCATCCTACCCATTTAGGTCATCACAGAACACTGGGTTGAGCTCCCTGTGATATGTAGCAGGTTCTCACTAGCTAGCTATTTTACACATATTTTAGTGTATTTATGTCAAGCCTTATGATAGAAAATATCTTCTTTGCATTTGTCCTCCTTTGTATTGTGGTTCTTAAGCATTCTTGCTTGTGTCTTAAGCATTGTTGGCATGATTCTTTGTTTCAGAGTAGTTTTGTCAGTCTTCCCATAAGAGCAATTGAAATTTTGATCGGGACTGTCTCAAGCGTATACATTAATTTGGGAAGAATTGATATTTTTCTTTACATATTTAGCTTCCCACCCAGGCAAGCTTGTGCAGGTCCAATTCATTTTTGACTATTATTTCGCTTCTCTCTCACTCTTTCTTTCTGTTTCATCGATTTTTATTGCTGTTGGGAATGGAACCCTCACACCCAATATAGGTTGATGTTCTGGCTGGACACAAAAGACACTCAAAGTGGGTAACTCAAAAGGAGCTTATACATGGACTGTTTACCAAGATTTGGGGTAGGGAGACTATAGGAAAATCATAAAGCATTAGAGAATCCTTTAATAGGCGGCAGTTTGTACCGCAGCTTGAAGAGGCAAGAAGAGGCAGCAAAGATGAGAACATGGAAGGGTGAGTCCTGTGGAGAGGGCCCCCTTCACAGGAACTGGAACTTTATGTTGGGATACCTAGCCTATCTGGGCTTCCCTGGTGACTCAGATGCTAAAGAATCCACCTTCAGTGAAGGAGACGTGGGTTCGATCCCTGGGTTGGGAAGATGCCCTGGAGGAGGGCATGGCAATCCACTCCAGTATTCTTGCCTGGAGAATCCCATGGGCAGAGGAACCTGGAGGGTTACAATCCTCGCAGAGTCAGGCATGCCTGAGCGACTAAGCACACAGCAGAGTACCCAGCCTATCAGAGAGCCCTGGCAGAGAAGGGACTTGGGGAGTGAATACTCCAAGCTGGCTTCCCTCCCTCTGCCATTCTGCTGGTGTTCTCCTTTGGCTAAACCTGACTGGAAGCAAGAGATCCAGGGGCCTGTCGATGCAGTCCACAGGGACCAGCTTCCGGAACGGGTGGAGAGGAGAGGAGACGAGGTGTGGAGACAGATGGAAGATACCCACCTAGCAACCTTTCCCCAGCCTGTGTTCTTCCCCCACCATCTATACCATCCGTATTTGTCCAGGAGCAATTGATGTTTCTTTCTTCATTCTACTACCCAAATGTTTTTCTAAATTCTTGCTCTCTTGCCAATTATAAGAATTTTCTAGTTGGTTCCCTTGGGTATTCCCACTGTGTAGTTATATGAGCTACAAGTAATTGTTTTGTCTTCCTGCTTCCAATGGTTGTGTATTTTACTTCCTGTTTCTAGTGTAGGAGCTGAGCTGCCATGAAGTCATATATGGTTTTAAACAGGCCCTTTTAAGAGACTTAATTTCAGCTCTGAGCGTCATGAGCAGTCTATGGCTTAGTCTCCCTTTTCTCTTCCTTCTGTCCTTCTTTCTTCCCCTCCCTCCCCTCAACTGTCCATCTAATATATATATATATTAAGTGCCAACCACCCTCAAGCACTGGGCAATTCAGTGGCAAACAAGAGAGACTGTAAGCAAACAAGCAAAAAAGAACAATAAAAATATCAGAGCAGTATTTGTCAAACTTTGTGAACTCATCCCACTCTAAGAAATTAATTTGATATTGTGTCTCCACATACACAGACACACAGAAAAGTTTCATTAAATTTTCATTATGTGGACAGCAGTGCATGAAAAGTGCTCTGATATCTTCTATTCTAATTCACTTTATTTATAAAAATGGTATATATGATCTTATTTGCAAAGCAGAAATAGAGACACAGACGTAGAGAACAAATACATGGATACCAAGTGGGAAGGTGGTGGGTGGGAGGAATTGGGAGATTGGAATTGACACATATACACTATCAATACTATATATAAATTAGGTAACTAATGAGAACATACTCTAGCACAGGGAACTTTCCTTAACACACTGTGATGACCTGAAAGAGATGTAAGTCCTAAAGGGGATATATGTATACATACAGATGATTCATTTCACTGTACAACAGAAATGAACACGACATTGTAAAGAAACTATACTTCTATAAAAATTAACCAAAAAAAAAAAAAAGACAGAGAGAGAGAGAGAGAGAGAGAGACCCTACTGGTTGCTTTCACTCAAATGATTCCATGCCTAGTTCCTGGGTCTTCACGTGCAGTTGCAGGACGGGTGAGTCAGTGTAACTTACTGTGCCAAGGAGCAGAGTGAAAGAGAGTAACCTGTTCATGACTCTAGCCAGGTGCACTGGGAAGATGCCTCTGAGGAAGGACATCTAATGACAAGAACACCCAACTGTGTATAGATTAGGGCAGTGCATGGGGTGGACGGGAAGAAAGGTCCACATAGAGGAAAGAGCAGGTGGAAGCAAGCTTGTCTTGCTCGAGTCTTGGGGGGTAGGGGGAAGGACATGGGGGCTGGAGATGGAACCAAGGTGAGATGAGGCTGGATAGGGGTGCAGGCTTCTGTTGTAGGATCAGGGAGTCTGCGTGTATGCGTGTATGTGTTGCTTAAACAAAGGAAAAGCACAACAAATGATATACTAGTTTTTTATGGCNGACATGGGGGCTGGAGATGGAACCAAGGTGAGATGAGGCTGGATAGGGGTGCAGGCTTCTGTTGTAGGATCAGGGAGTCTGCGTGTATGCGTGTATGTGTTGCTTAAACAAAGGAAAAGCACAACAAATGATATACTAGTTTTTTATGGCTGCGTAGCAAATTGCCAGGGGGGCCCGTGGTGTAAGTCCCAGTCTGAGATTGAAGGCCCAAGAACCAGGCTCACTGAAGTCCAAGGGTGGGAGGATGTCTCAGCTGAAGCAAGAAAGCAAATTCACCATTTCAGTGCCGTTTGCTTTCTTCCTGCCTAAATGGATTGGTTGGTGCCCATCTGCCCTCACTGGTGGGTGAGGGTGAGGGTGATCTTCTTTGCTCAGTCTGTGGACTCAGATGCCAGTTCTTCCAGCAACATCCTCATTGACACACCCAGAAGTGTTTTACTAAGCATGACTTCGACCAGTCAAGGTTACACGTAAAATTTAACCATCATGTGCAGACAGAGGAGGGAAGCCGGGAAGGGCTGGCCCACGTGGAGCCGTGGGTGTCATACCAAGCACTCTGGACTTTGTCCCAAGACCCCTGGGAGTCATTGAAGCAGTGGTTTGATGGGATCAGATACACATTTCTGGAAGATCACCGCACAGAACCACCATGTGAGTTGAAAAGCTGTAGCACAATCCTGCAGTACGATGACTGTTCTGAAATCGTGGCAGGGCTGCAGGCCCCTTCCTGCCTCTCCATGTGGCCCCAGTGGGAACTCTGTGTGCTTATGTGTTTAACGCAGTTGCTTATTTTGATGCAGTGAATTATCTTTGATTTGGCACAGACTTCTGTTTCTCTCCTTTATTTTCCGCTACGGCTTCTGTTTGTGGAGAATGGTGGTGTATTTTCTGCTGCTCACGGGGTTCAAATGCATGTTCTAAAAAAGCAAGGCAGGCTGTGGGCAGAACGGGAGGCCCCTGGGGTGTGGAGAGCATCTGAACTGTTCAGGGCCTCAAACTGCAGCCTGTGCTCTGTGGTGGGAGTGGGTTTTGCTCCTCTCCTGTCTCGCTCAAGCCTGGTTTCTGAGGAATATCTCTTCCTCATGGACAGTCCTCCACATGGCAGGGAAAGTCCTTCCAGCTTTGGGTGGGTAGCTAAGACCTGTGGCTATCCTGCACTGTTGGCATTTGGATGGGGTTGTGCAAAGGCATTTGGATGTAACTTCTTCTGGACTGTCCATGGCAGAAGGAAGGAGGAAGCAGGAAGGATGCCTTCAACAGATGGCACATAGTCACAAGATCTTCAGGGCAGGGGACATGTGACAAGTCTGTTTAAACGGCCAGGGATGACCTGCTTCATGCATCGAACTTGCACTGGTCATCTATATTACATGTGGTAGTATAGATGTTTCAGTATGGTCTGGGACAACCCAGAGGGATAGGGTGGGGAGGGATATGGGAGGGGGGTTCAGGATGGGGGACACACATATACCTGTGGCTGGTTCATGTCGATGTACAGCAAAAGCTATCACAATATTGTAAAGTAAATAGCCTCCTATTAAAATAATTAATTTAAAAAAATGGCCAGGGATGGACAGGAGGCATCGGCTGGCCTCCCTGTGTATCCTTGGAGCCGGTGGACAGAGTTCAGCCGCCTCTCCACCCTGACTTCTCCCCATGTGCCCCCCACTCCCAGGTCTGGTCCCCTCAGAGACCCCATTAAGCCCCTTAGGTAGCATCTCCTCCCCTTCTCTACTCTCTTCCAGTCTAACCGATACTTTCCAAATTTGCTTTTATGGACTTTTAAGTCCTAAGAGGCTCTTTCTTTTCCCACAAGCTATCGTGCTGCAAATCAAAAGTTTAGAACTTCCAAATGATGGATTTTTAGGTAGCATCAAGAGCCCTCTTTAAAGTTAAAAAAAAAAAAAGGAACTTTTTTTTTTTTCCTTCTCTTTGTACTCGCCCAGCAAGTATTTATCAAGAACTTATTATGTGCAAGATGTTCGGAGTGCTGGGAGTATAGCAGAGAATAAAACAGACGTCCATGCCCTCACGAAACTCATATTCCAATCTGGAGAGGTAAAAAGTACGTGACTCCTTGACCAGTGGGAGATGTAAAACAGAAAGGCACAGAATGACTAGTTCAAAATTTTGTCTTGTCTCATCCTCATGAAGCAGCCCTTGAAAAGCAACCGGAGTGGCACAGTCTGAGATTTGGTTCTTGTACGTTCATGCAGGAGAAGCTCCGATCCTCTCACTCGTTCCTCTCACTCAAGGTCCTCACTGTGCCTTCCACGTGCACGTTTGAGTCTTGTCCCTGCTCTTTCCCTTCACAAGCTCCCTGTCCCTGTCAAACCAGGCCGATCTGTGGACTCCTGCACGTGGAGTGTGCTTTCCTGCCTCCAAGCCTTTGCTCTAGCCCTTCCTCTTGTTTAGAATGCCCTCTCCTCTCCTTTCTGACTTTCTGAATTCAGTCTACTTTTGAAACCCAACTTTAGGGACTTCTCTGGTGATCCAGGGGCTAAGACTCAGTTCTCCCAATGTCCCGCATACCTCAACGAAGACCTGAGGATGCGAAATGAAAACAAACAAACAAAAACCCAACTCCAACTGTAAGTACTGACAGTACTTGAACTCAGTTCAGAGTGAATCAATTATACCTGATTTCAAAGCCTGCCTCAGTTTGGGCCAATCACTTGGCCGCATTGAGCCTTTGACTTCTTATCTGTGTCCTGGGTTGGTATGAAGGTTAATGCAGTAACACATAGCAAGCGATCATTAAGAGTAAGCCGTGGTTACTTCCCCCTGTAATGAGCTGACACTTTGGGGATGTTGGGATGGGGTGAACGTATTTTGCATGTTGATGTGTATGAGTCTTCTGGGGCCCAAGGGTAGATTGTAGTAGGCAAAAAAAAAAAAAAAAGGCCTCCAAAGACATCAGCTTCTTAATCTCTGGAAAATGTAAATGCATTGTCTTACCTGGCAAAAGGGACTTTGCAGATGTGGTTAATGATCTTCAGATGGGGAGATAGCCTGGATTATCTGGGTGGATTTAATGAAGTTATGGACTCTTCATAAGAGGGAGGCAGGAAGGTTGAAGTCAGGGATTGGTTGGAAGATGAGACTCTGCTGGCTTCAGATGGAGGAACGATCATGAGCCAAGGAGAAGCTGGGAAAGTCAAAGAAACAGTTTCTCCCCTGGGGCCTCCAGAGGCACGCAGCCTGGCTGACACCTTGATTTTTGCCACGTGAGACTCATTGCAGACTTCCGATTTACAGGGCTGTAGAAGAGGGTGGCAGAGGCTGAGATGCTTGAATAGCGTCATTGACTCAACGGACGTCAACTTGGACAAACTCCAGGAGAGAGTGAGGGACAGGGAGGCCGGGTGTGCTGTAGTCCGTGGGGTCACAAAGAGTCAGACGGGACTTAGCGCTTGAACAACAACAGCAAAAGATAACAAACTTGTGTTAAGAGACCAAGTTTGTGATAATTTGTTACTGTAGCAATAGAAAACTAATGCTCCACCCTTTTCAGAGATTCCTGCTCTTTGATAAACCAGGAAGATTGCACGGAGGTTATCACTATCTAGTCAGTATTTCTAGTTAGCGTGAAAGCCGTGGGGCACTCTCCACCTAGATGCACAGGAATTTCTTGCCTTGCTTACGTCTGAGGAAGTCTGCGTTGTAGAGGTGACACAGCCTGACAGTGCCTGACAGAGTCCAGAGGTCAAAGACCTGAGCCCTGAACCCACACAGACCTGGGTTTGAATCCTGGGAGGCCCCTAAATTGCTGTGAGGACTTGGGGAAGTGAATACGTGTCTCTGGTTTCACATCATCTGTAAATTAAGAACCACACTACTTCAGGGTAATTTTGAACAGTCTAGGAAACACTGTGTATGCAGCTCTCAGTGCCATGTCTGGTGCGTAGCTGCTGCTGCTGCTGAGTTGCTTCAGTTGCGTCCGACTGTGCGACCCCACAGATGGCAGCCCACCAGGCTCCCCGTCCCTGGGATTCTCCAGGCGAGAACACTGGAGTGGGTTACCACTTCCTTCTCCATAGCAAGTACTCAGTACCTATTAATGGTTGTTATTATTATCCTTAATTGTTATTTTTTTACTCTGATGTGATCACAGGCTTGTGACTGTTTTAGGGTAATTTGTGTTTTCAAAGATTGTAGATGCTGTCATCCTAAGAAATCCCAAATATTATTGCCTGATGCTCCACACAGCACACACATGGATGATTTGTTACACATATGTAGGGGCTTCCCTGGTGCTTCCAGTGGTAAAGAATCTGCATGCAATGCAGGAGACTTGGGTTTGGGAAGGGGCTGGGAAGATCCCTTGGAGAAGAGAATGGCAACCCACTCCACTATTCTTGTCTGAGAAATCCTATGGACAGAGGAGCCTGGCAGACAGCAGTCCATGGGGTCATGCCAAGAGTCGAGCATGACTGAGGCACTAACACTTTTCACACGTATGTAGAGAGGAGTAGAGTACAGAGGGATCAGCAAGACAGTCTCTCAAGTGTTTTGGGCGGGGCAGTGAGGCTGTCTGATATAATGAGTAACACCAAGCCATCACTCTCCCCAGTGCTAAGGGCTTTGCATGCATTTGCTGACTCATGGTCCCTAACAGCCCTCTGCAGAGTAGGAATTAGCATCCCCAGAGGTCAAGGAGTTCAAGCAGCTCGCCCCAGGTCTGGCACCTGAACACACTCAGAGGCTACCTGGCCTTGCTGCCTCCAGGACTTCACATTCCTGGGGGAGGGTCCAGGAGTGCCCAGCAACATGGTTGCTGAAATGCCCCAGGGAAGAGATGCAGCCCACCCAGGACCACCACTTTCCCCTTGAAACAGTGCAGCCCCCGTGCTCCCCGTGGAAGGAGGAGGAGTGGAACTGGCAGAGCCTTCCCGGCGACAGCTCTGGATAGCGCCACCGGGGCGTGTGTTTTGAAGTGAGGCTGCCCCAGGGGGGTGTGTAGAAGAAAGGCTGTGCTATTGATGTTTCCCATCACGACGCTTACAGTTTCTTCATTTCTGGTCCCTGAGCCTCAGGAGTCCTTAGTGCAGCCGCCAAATTGCTTCATGCTCCAGAAAGTGGGGTGCCTCTTAACTAAGAAGAAAAAAATACTGGTGTTTTCTACTAAGAGCCCCAACTGTTAGAGCTTCTTATAACATTGACGTGGTGTCCACAGCACTCCCCAGAGAGCACCATACAGCTTTCTCTCTCTTTTTTTTTCCTTTGTTCTTTCTTCCCTCTTTCTTGCTATTGAAGGAACTCCATCTTCACCTTGATCTGCCACTGCAGCATTCAATACAGTATCTGAAATGTCCTTGTGGCTTTTGAAATTTAAATTGGTTAAAATAAAAGAGAAACTCGGCTTCTCAGTTGCAGGAGCCATATCCCCAGTGATCATTTACCATTGGGCTAGCCATGTGACCAACAGCTGTGGCCGCCACACTGGACCCCACAGACGTAGAGCATTTCCATCGTTGAAGAAAGTTCTAGTGGACATTGCTGGTCTGGGGCATTCATTCATTGGCTCATTCAGCCCTTACTTAACCGAATACCTGCTCTATGGCAGACCCTGTTCCAGGTTTGGGGAAGTAAATGGTCAAACAAAAAAAGCAAATCTCGGGACTTTCATGGTGGTCCAGTGATTAAGACTCTGAACTTTTTATGCAGGGGGTCCGGGTTTGATCCCTGGTCAGGGAACTACCATCCCACATACCATGTAGCATGGCTGAAAAAAAAGAAAAGAATAAAAGGAAAAGCAAATCTCTTCCCTTATGGAGTGACCTCCATGATGGGTGAGACAATCAACAGAAAAGTCATTGCAGAATACGAAAAGAGCCCCGAGGAAACCAGCAAGGGTGAGGAAATGCAGAGTGATGGTGAGTGGCGGTCATAGGTATGGTTGGGGAAAGCAAGCAGAAGGTGAGTGCTGACCCGTGTCCCTAAGCTCTTGATTTCCCCGCTGTTTGGTCCAGATGTGCTTGCTCAGATTTCGGGGAATGAACAGGTGTGACCCTGGGATGGTGACTTCTCCCCTCTGTGGGCTTGTTTCACCTCTTGAGAGGCTGGTGAAGGCAGGGTGTTGGGTCTTTCCCTGCAGGGGAAGAGAGAGTGTTGTCACGCAGTGGGTGTGGTCTCTGCTCTAAAGCACGGGCTTTCCCAGTTACCAGTTAATTGCTAAGGAATTAGAGTCCAGCTTTATATTACAGTGGACCTTCTTCCACCCCCCCAACACCGTGGATTGACATTTTCCTCCCCTTATAAAGGACTTGCCTGGGCTTCTCAGGTGGCTCAGTGGTAAAGAACCCTTTTGCCAATTCAGGAGACTTGAGTTTCATTCCTGGGTCTGGAAGATCTCCTGGAGGAGGAAATGGCACCCCACTCCAGTATTCTTGCCTGGGAAACCCCATGGACAGAGGAGCCTGGTGGGCTACAGTCCATGGGGATCACAAAACAGTCAAGCACGACATAGTAACTAAGACAACGAAGGACTTGCCTAAAGCAACAAAGTGACTTGTCACTNGAAATGGCACCCCACTCCAGTATTCTTGCCTGGGAAACCCCATGGACAGAGGAGCCTGGTGGGCTACAGTCCATGGGGATCACAAAACAGTCAAGCACGACATAGTAACTAAGACAACGAAGGACTTGCCTAAAGCAACAAAGTGACTTGTCACTGATGAGATTTATTACCTCCAACCAACAGAATGAAGGGTTGCAGTGGACATCTGTCTGCTTCTGCCTAGGGGGGTAGAGTCCTGGAAGAGAGTTGGTCAATGGTTGGGGGCCACTTGGGGCATTGTATCTTAAATCATTGCTTCCAGCTAGTGTTGAGTTACAGAGAGCTTAGCTGGAGGTGACAGGTGGACCACCATAGCTTCCTCCAATACCAAAGTGGGGTCAATGATATCATGTCTTCCGACTTAGAACACTGAAATTTGAAATGACCTCTTGCTGTTTATTCATCATCAGTCAGAGCAGAGAATTACTGCTTGAAAATCATGGATGAAGTTGGGCAACTGACAGGATACAACGTGGCAAAAAGGTTGGGGTATCTTGTTGCAATCAAAATCCTGGGTGGCATTCCTGGAGGGAATTATGGAGCCAGTGGAGGGTGTGATTATGTGTAAGTAGGGAGTATGGGATCTGGGGAAATAATTCGTGCCTGTTCTTTACCCTTAGTGGAGACTTTCATTCTCTCTGTCTCATAACTTACTCGGTGTGTGTTTACCGTGTGTTAGGCCGTATGTCTCATCCTCCAGGTTGCATGTCTCAGTCGTTGTAACAATGCTGTACATTTGGCCCCATTCATCTTGCCCATGTTACAAGCGAGCAAGCTGAAGGTCAGACGTTTGAGATAATGTCTAGTCACAGGGTGATTGAGCCATAGACGAAGATTGCTGTATTGGAGCCCAGATCCAGAACCGATTCTCCGCACTGGGGTGGGTATGCCTTTAACAGAAAACACTTAGGAGATGAGGCTTGGCAGGCAAATAGTGCCCTGCCAGAAGTCAATATCACTGTTTGTTTTTATTGCTTTTGTTTTCACTTGAAATGATACTGGCTTTCCAATTTACAGTAGTGATAAAAGTTTCCTCTAAAAGTCAAGGTATTCTATGTTAAAAAAAAAGTGGTTCTACTTAAAGAAAAATATGAAGACAGTCATTTAAATGTGGTGTGGATGTGGCAAAGAGAGTGATGGTGGCATGAGAATGCCCACACCTCCCGGGAAGGCCGAGATAGAAGGCCATTAATTTGTTGGTTCCTAGGGCAAAGGGCTTCCCTGGTGGCTCAGACAGTAAAGAATCTGCCAGTAATGTGGGAGACATGGGTTCAATCCCTGGTTTGGGACAACCCCCTGGAGAAGGGAATGGATACCCACTCCAGTATTCTTGCCTGGAGAATCCTGTGGACAGAGGAGCCTGGAAAACTATAGTCCATGAGATCACAAAAAGTCAGACATGACTGAATGACTGACACTTTCAATTTCCGGGCATCATAGGAGGGGCTTCCGGGCATTCAGAAGGTGAAATGCTGAGCCCTCCCATGTGTGTATCTGTGCGTGTGTGTGTGCTTAGGGACCACTGTGGCGAAACTGAGAGTTGGAATGCATTGATGTTGCAGATGGGGGATTTCTCTAGAAAGTCTTAGAAACTGGAGGCTCAATTGTGGCCATGCAGGGAAGGACCAAATTTTAACTCCCTGGAAAACACCTGTACATCTCCTTAAATAAGAGTTGACATGTGGTCTTTGCTCTGTTCCAGCCACTGGTATTCAGCATCTCATTGAATCCTGACTACATCCCCCTGGACATGGTGGTTCCCACTTTACAGATGAGGACACCGAGGCTCTGGAAGGATGTTATCTGACTAAGCCACACATTTATGTGCAGTGGAGCAGGGTGTACATGCAGGAAGCATGACCCCAGAGACCCTGCTCTTAGCATCTGCTAAGTCGCTTCAGTCGTGTCCAACTCTGTGCGACCCCATAGACAGCAGCCCACCAGGCTCCCTTGTCCCTGAGATTCTCCAGGCAAGAACACTGGCATGGGTTGCCATTTCCTTCTCCAATGCATGAAAGTGAAAAGGGAAAGTGAAGTTGCTCAGTCATGTCTGACTCTTAGCGACCCCATGGACTGCAGTCCACCAGGCTCCTCCATCCATGAGATTTTCCAGGCAAGAGTGCTGGAGTGGGGTGCCATTGCCTTCTCTGCTGCTAGCATCTACATTATAGTTAATCCTTGGAGCTGCTTATACATATTCTCTTTCTCTTCTTTTGACCTCAGTTCTCTGATGGATCTAAGAAGAATTGTGGATTTTCTCTTCTTTTTACCCCCCTTGTTGTCTGGATGAGAGTGATGACTTTCAAGCTCCTTCCATGCTGGACTGGAAGCCTTCATTTTTGAAAGATATTTTCATGGGGTATAGAATTATGAGTTGACAGTTCTTTTTTTGTTTGTTTTCTTTGAGCACCTTAAATTAATTTGTCTCTACATGTTCCTCTGGATTGTGTGGTTTCTAATTAGGGGTCTCTTATAATACTTATCTTTGGGACTTCCCTGGTGGTCCAGTGGCTAAGACTTCAAGTCCCCAATGCAAGGAGTCTGGGTTCTATCCCTGGTCAGGGAACTACATTCCACATGCCTCAACTACCCAGCACCGCCAAATAAATAAATTAAAAAAATATTTATCTTTGGTTCCCTGGATGTAATGTGTCCTTTTTCTTTGGCTGTCTTCAGGATTTTATCTCGATCTCCTCTTTTGGGGTCATGGTTGGACTGAACTTCCTTCCTGGCATATGAGTGTAGGCAGGACCGAGAAACTTTGCTTTGGCCAGTGGAACATGAACAAAAGGCTCAAGAGACTTTACAGACTTTCCCATATTCTCTCTCCCACTGCCCATGGAAAGTGGCAACAACATTTAAGATACTCTGTAGATCCAGGTTCTGTTGTGAGGACAGGGTGGACCAATGACTCCAGCTGACTCATCATGCGCATGTAGCATGCAGTAAATAAATCTTGTGGCTATTAAGATTTGAGAGATGTTTGTTATTGTAGCACAACCTAGCCTACCCTGTCTAAGAGACTCTATCACTTTCCTTCAGATGAAATAAAGGAATGACTTGTGGGAGAAAGCCCAGTAATAGAAGTTTTTGCGTGTAAACCTAACCCACTAAAAACCACGATGATGGAGGGGTAGTAAGGAGGAAGATTCTGTGGAACAAAAGAGAAAAGCACACACAACCAAACCTACAGAATCCTGAAAGACCCCTACCTTATCTTGCAAACAACAATAGCACTGCTGTATAATTAAGATGCACATTCCACCTGACATTAAGCAGCCTTTTGTGAACTGTTAATTAAGATTAAATCAGTCACATATTTTATTCTTACTGAATTAGAAGATTAGTGTTAATTTCTGGCAGGGTTCCATTACTCCCTGTTGAAGGAAATCAATGTATCTGAAGATAATTTAATGAGAAGAAACTGGTACCATAGTGAAAACAGGCTGGGGAGACATTATCTTGACATTTTAGGTAATTCAGTTGAGTCCAGCAAAAGAGGAGTGATTGACAAAGTCATTATTTCTTCCACCAAGGGATAGAAAGCACATTTCTGACAATGAATTAAGATTTCGGTGGTGAAGGAGCATGGTGAGAATCAAGAATGGGGTTAATGAAGTGCCCATTCCCTACCTTGTGTGTGGCTTCTGGAAAAGTCTCATCAATCATGGAGTTTGCACTCTTGGCTTGAGATGAAGAAGGAACCCTAACAGAGTGTGGGTGGGCAAGCATGGATTGGACAGGTGGGATCTTATTTGCAAGGTGTTTTCAGGTTGTATCTGGTGAGGACTGCCATTTGCAGGAGGCCTGCCTGTTTGGAATGAAGCAGGCACTTAATAAATAATGGACAGGTGCATAGATATGAATGTGTCTTCAGAGAGTGCCAGGTGTTCCCCATTAAGATCAATAAAATATGCAGAAATGTCCTCGAATATCCCACATGATGTCTTTGCACTGAAACCTTCTTCTAGACCCAGTTAAAAATGCAGGAATAGTAAATGGTCAGTAGCTTAGTGGCAAACGCAGCAGATGTTATCTGTTTATGATGCTGGTGTTGGGAAACTGTGGCAAA